>JARKHS020014575.1:0-16903 GCA_030143305.2 Amblyomma americanum | reverse complement strand
CATGGGCAGGTTGTGATCACCCCGCAAGGTCACGCGTACCTAGGTGGCTCGACCTGCCTCCGCAGTTGCTCTCTGAGGACCAGCTGCCAGAGCCATGCTCGTGGTTTTTTTGCTCACAGCGCCGACACCGGATTTTTTGGTGAAAGGGGCATTTAACCCTGTCTAGTTAAAAAGAAACTGAAGGTAGGAAACATATCGTGCCACTAACGTCATGGCTGGTATCTGCCATCCAAGCTGGACCTCAGAGGACAACACGAGCTAATATGGAAACATATCTATGCGTGTTTACCCCCTCCCCTTCTGGAAACACTGGCTTTCGGTGGAGCAGCTACTAACTCATTTACGTTTCCTTTCAGAAACAGCATGAACAAATAGCGTGGCAAAACTGAGTCTACGCTTCACTGCGCTGCATGCCAAAAATTGGAGGCTTATCAAGGTTAAGCCCAGTGGATGCGAAGCATGTTAAGCAGCTGCCTCAGTGTGGATGGGGCTAAGTAACGGAGACGTGGTTTTAGGTTAATCGTCGTACTTTATTCTTTGCAGCCCGACAAACACACTCTTATCGTCCGTAAATGCATGACTCTTAGTTTGCACGTCACTTATTCTGTATTGCCTTTGAGCATTTCTACACAACACCAAGTCTAAACTGTTTCCCCACTTATTGTTAACGTCCTTAGCGTTTGGAGGCATCTTGACCGCATACACGCCCGGCGCAAAGACGCTGGCGCAGTTGCGGGCACAGACTGACGCGACGGCGGGCGCTCGCCGCTTCATCCCTGGCGTGACGTCACATATCACGTGATGCAGCAATGGTGGCGCCGCCGCCGCGTCGCGCGCGACGGCGCGAACCGAAGCGTGGAGGCCTCCGCCGGGGGACGTCCGACAGCGCGATATGAGGCCCCATCTGCAGCCGGTGTGACGTCATCACGTGACGTCACATCTTGTGATCTCACTTCAGGGTCAATGGAGGCCACCGCCGGGAGGCGACCGACGGCGCGATATGAGGCCCCATCTGCAGCCTGTGTGACGTCATCACGTGACGTCATGTCACGTGACCCCCCTTCAGGGTCAATGGTGGCCACCGCCGGGCGTCGCGCGAAGGCCCGAAACCTACGTTAATATGCTTCGCATAACAAAGGTAGGAAGTTTTGAAATTGTGCCCCTAAATGGGTTTCGTGCACCGAGAAGATTGCTCCCGTTTAGACTACTTTCTGTTCAGTATCAGCAGCTATCCGCGGTGATGCCAAAACGACTGCACCCTCAACACCTTCTGTTCTCCGTCTACCCTGCAAAACAGCTTTTAATTAGCAACTGTTAGTGGATAAGGCCTTCCATTTTGCCCGGTTACTTTCGCCGAAGTGATGACAGTTGAGACTCGGCGCAGTAATGGCACCTCCCTCAGCGACAACCTCTAGCATGAGAAAAGACTCAAGTGCAATGACGATCTCTCGAAATCAGCATGGCGTACACAAATGCCTGATTACATACTTTTCTCGCACACCGCACGGTTATCTCGTTTCGGTCATTCTGTGTAATAGCCGCCTTTACCAGTAAACGAATCAATACGCTGTCAACAAAAGCCTCTCGCGGAGGAAAAAGAATATAGTAGTGCAGCTTTCTCTCTACGTGACCATAATTTTACGCCTGCGCTCCTTCAGCGCGTAAAGTGAATAAAGCGCTCCCCTCATGTCATTTTCCCTAGCCTGCCCCGTACAAGACGGAGCAACACACAAAGCTAACAAAACAAGAGGAGAGGTGTACGGACGTGCACTGACGCACATCAGGTAATCAGATCGCCGTATTCATAGCGTTTATATATATATATATATATATATATACTTATGAAGAGAGCCAACAGTCACCGAAACCAAGGTGCATAGGGGAATGTTATCTTTTTTTATGTGTTGTACTTATTAGTGGCATAATAATAATTAAATTAATCAATCGCTTAAAGAAAATTACTTATAAAGCAGCAGAGGGTGACACGGGTGAACACTCTCAAGGTTCGCTTACATCCAATAAACATAATTACCCACGAAAGCAGCAGATTGGACAGCCGTCGCAGTAGCTCAGTTGGTAAGAGCACCGGACGTGATATTCGGAGGTCGTGGGTTCGGATCCCACCGGCGGCATGGTTGTTTTTCTGCTGCTTTATAAGTAATTTTGTTTAAGTGATTAATTTATATATTATTATCCCACTAATAAGAACAACAAATGAAAAAAGATAACATTCCCCTATGCACCTTGGTATCGGTGACTGTTGGCTCCCTTCATCAGTTTGTTAAACGGGCCCCTCATTTCCTCTCTCTCACACACACACACACACACACACACGCACACACACACACACACACACACACACACACACACACACGCACGCACGCATATATATATATATATATATATATATATATATATATATATATATATATATATACACATTTCTACACACACACACACATACATAGGTTTCCACTCGTCAGATGTATAGAAAGATATCACTGAATGTATATTACTTGAAACAAATCCTAAACAATGCTTACCTGAACGAGGCGTTGCAAATAAAAGGAAAGATAACCTTTCTTAGAGGTCTGCAGAACTTTGTTTTGTTTGTTTTGGCTTATGCTCGGACCTTTGTCTTTCGCACGACGCCCTTCTCTACGTCTCCTTCATATGAGCCTGCACATATTTGGATTCGGTTTTGTTTCTAGTTTGTGTGTTGGGCACCATCTTATCAGTTATACATTCAAAAATCCACCAAGACTAAAGCGGTCGCTTAGCCATTGTGTTTCTGTGTCAGTCTCCTCCCGTCCACGTTTCTTTTTGCGCTGTATTGCCATTCAAAATGCACCAAATATCCGAACAGCAAGCCCTAATATTAAAAAAAAACTTGTTATTTTGCTGCGATGAGGGTTTTGTCAGCTTTAATAGTCCTCTTTGTGAAGCCGAAGTACTGCGTGCTTAGCAGTGTGGAAAGTAAGCAGCTGAATATGGTCACATACACGTGTCATTACGTGAAAATAGGCATTTAGGTATTTGTACAGCCTTAAATTAACCTCTTAATTACTAAGGTAATGGCTAATAGAATAAGGGCACCTTTAGGCTTCCGTAAGCCACCGGTGAAGGCTGGATTTCTTGAAGGACGTACTCGACAATATATCATGTTCATACCATCAATGAGGTGACAAAGAAATACGAAAAGAAATAAGCAACCCTTACATATAGCCTTCATATGTACTTTGCAGAAATCATTTGACTTAGTGGAAAAGTCAGCTTTTATGAAAGAATTTCGTAACCACGGTGTTGGAGTGGGGTGTGCAACGGTAATAGAAAATATCAAGACACATGGAAAGTGATCAAATTCCAATCAACCTTGGTACCAGGCAGGTAATGAGGATCGCTCCACTAAATTTCAATGCGTGTGAAATATTTAGAGGTTTTGAATGTGAATTATTTGGGATGGAAGCTTCTGGATGACGCCTTACAAATTGCAGAGCACGAGTGAGGGTCTAGAGAAGCACAGCAGAACGATGGGTCTAAATATTGATACGAAGAAAACTGAACTAATGTTGAAGAACCTGGAAACGGAACAATTTATGATTTGCAACGTAGGACGGAACTGGTAAGGGAATCCATCTGCTCAGGGCAAATAGTAACCGCTGACACGGCCCACAATGGGGCAAAAACTAGGCGAATAAGGATTGACCGGAGTGCATTTGTCACGCGCTTTCAGGTGATGCATAGAACGAGAAGAAAGTACAGAGCAGTTGTACCTTGCCAGTACTCACCTATGGGGCGAGAACTTCACTCTAAGGAAGTGGCTTGAAATTTAGCTGAGGACATTGCAGGGAAAGAAGAATAATAGGTGAAACATTTAACAGACAAGAAGAACACTGAGTGAAAGAGAAGGATACGGTTCTCGAAACGAAGGAGAAATAGGCGTAGGCTGGGTAGGGCACGTAATGCGAAGGTTGGATAGCCGATTAGCCATCGGAGTAACAAAATGGGTTCCAAGACAAGGCAAGCGTAGCAGGGAGCGGCATAAAATCATGTGGTCAAATGAGATCTTGAAGTCTGCGGGCATAAGGTAGACGCAGCAGGCACAGGCCAGAGTTAATTGGATGGATATGGGAGAGAACCATGCTCCGCAGTGGTTGTAATTAGGCAGATTGAGATGATAAACTAACGCTTTATGCAATTGTTGTTCAATTAATTGTAAATTAAGTCCATGTTCCCGACCGTATATTGTAATTTCAGAACAATTTATCGTGTTCTAAGCGAGGAGCGTGAACGCTGTGCACAGGGAGGGGAGGAACTTGAGGCAAACTCACGGCAGCGGTTCATGCAGCGGTGATTGCGTGAGACACATCGTAGCAGGGCTACATACGTGCTCGCCGCGAGCAGCCGAGAAGAAAAAAAATTGGCGGTGGTTTAGCTCTGCTTAAACCTAATTGACACGATAGCTACACCTGGCCGAGTGGAATTTGCTCAGTTGAATTGCTAAATCAGCCTTTCGGCGCTCCATTTCGCTGGGCGTTCCTACTTCATCTTTCCGCCGCGGTGGCTCAGTGGTTAGGGCGCTCGACTACTGATCCGGAGTTCCCGGGTTCGAACCCGACCGCGGCGGCTGCGTTTTTATGGAGGAAAACGCTAAAGCGCCCGTGTGCTGTGCGATGTCAGTGCACGTTAAAGATTTCCAGGTGGTCGAAATTATTCCGGAGCCCTCCACTACGGCACCTCTTCTTTCTTCTTTCACTGCCTCCTTTATCCCTTCCCTTACGGTGCGGTTCAGGTGTACAACGATATGAGACAGATATTGCGCCATTTCCTTTCCCCAGAAAACAATTATTCTTCATCTTCGTCCCACTTGACACGGCCCATGCGCATGGCTGTTGCAGCTCGGTTCAGCCGGCGCCGAGGCTTCCGGCAGCAGCAGCTGCTCCGCACCACGTGCCTGGTCACGTGACCAACCACATAACCTTGGCGACTCCACGTGGCAGCGCCGCCACCGTCACGTGCCGCCGCGAAGCTGAAGGCTCTAAATCTGACCGTAATGTAGCTATCGCTACAAAACTTTTCTCGTGCTACTTTTTTGTATTGAAAAGAACTCGAAAAAGTGTGCCGTAATTGGAAATGTGTGGTTAGCATCACGTCCATAGTTTATATTTCATAACTACACACATCGACCTGTCATCGCAGCCAAGCAATGTGTGTCCGCAGCTGTAATCAAACACCGTTCCACTGTCGTGGTGACGAAACACGACCAGAAAGCAGGGCAGTTCATCTCACCGCATCGACATATAACACCAGTCATTTAGGTTCTTGCTAATATACAGCTCGGCCACGTACTTTCCTTTTTTAACCGACAAACGTCGAAGAATAAACAGAGTATGGAATCGGTTAAAATTGATATCCAGGCTCAGAACGTGGCGCTGTTTCCAATCTTGAGCAAGGGTTGTCTTGTCCCGCTGCGGCAAGGTGCCAGGTATAAGGTGACTTGGAAACACCGAGTGGAGAATAAACTTTCCTGAGAAGTCGAGCAAAACCTCTAACAGGTCCCTGGGAGATGCAGCAGGTCATGGGAGGTGTCGTTCGGCTTGAACATTTGCAGTTCGTGTAGACTGTTCCGAGAATATTGCACGCAGGACGCAACCAAATCGGCTACCCTTTTTCTGACGTTCGGCACCGACCCTTCTGCAGTATTTTTACTTGTGACGAATCCGGGATCCCTTTAAATGTCATTGAGAGCATGGGTGTACATCATGTTTTGTGCAGCATCCACAACAGACAGCACACGGTGCTGTTGCCTCCAGCCGTCACACACAAATCGATAGAGGTCTTTGCATGGGTTCTGTGACCGATCGACGGAGGATCTGAGATGAGACCGGTACATTTTGCACGCCGTGCTCTCACAACTTGGGAGGAGCGGTAGATATGCGTTCTTAACGCGGTGTCGCAATGGGCTTGTGCGCCAAAAATTCCCGCGCTAGATACACATCCACTGCGTCGTGGTTATGTAGATGGGTGTTGTAGCAGTCAAGACGAGAACTACAGGTAGAAATACCACTTTGATGCGGTTGCCCAGCCTGCAGTTCGCCGGGCGCGAGACAATCCTGACTTCCCTCGTACCTAGGTGTGCTGGTAGCTGGCGTCGGTGGTCTCCCGCCCTTGGTACATGTACAGGCGCAGACACTGGGGCGCTTCCGCGGGCATCCTCTGGAGCCGCAGGTTGCAGAGTCTGCTCCATCTCGTTCAACACGACCACCTCGCGGAGACTGCGACCGATGGACCGAGGTCGCCGCGGCCGAGACACGAGGCTCCTCCGTCCCCAGAATGCCTCCAGGTGTGAGTGGGCGGAGGTGGTAGTGGGTTCGCTGTGCGAGGCGCTTGGCACGTCGTCAGCAATGACCACGTTCCTGAACCCGAGCGGGACGGCGGGAGCGCTTGGGCCTAGTGGTCGCGAATGTGAGGTCGCAGTAAGTTCCCCGGTAGACTCTGGAGCTCGCCTTCTAGCTCTGTCAACCCTCTGTGAGCGCCGGTACCGCCGCTGCTGCTCCTACTCTTCTTCTTCGTGCTCCTACTCGCGCCACGTTCCGAATGCCGCGCGTGACGGCCGCGCTGTCGCGGTCATCATCTACCTCTTCCCGCACCATCAACTGCTCCGCCGTTCAAAATTTTCAGAAACAGAACGCCTACCATCATTGGCTTTCGTGATGACCCTTTACCTTTTATTTGGGTACGTTCTTTTTCCTATTCCACGTTTTTTTCTTCTCTCTTGTACTAAACCCCTTGCATAAATTAAGCTTGTTTAACCCCTAACAACACTCAGCCACATTTATCACGGTAAATGAGTTGCCCAGTTGTATAGGGCATCCTATGTTTATTTCTAATAAACTGCCTTTATGCGAAAAAATATTAACAAATAATATCCACTGATCAACACCACAATTAAAAAAACCTCTGCGTCTTGGCTTCTCTCGTTGTTGGCTTAAAACACACACACACGCGCGCGCGCGCACGCGCACGCGCACGCGCACACACGCACGCACACACACACGCACGCACACACGCACACACACACACACACACAGATAGAGAGATGGATGGACTGACGGACGGACGTCTAGGGAGAGGCACGTTATCCTGTAATCATTTGAGAAATGTACCAATGTGTAATTTTTTGGGCTGCTGTGTTGTCATTGGTTACTGGACTTATTCATATATGGGGCAATCTGACCAGTTCTGTAGTTTTTTTGAGGTCTAGACTTTTTCATGACATCTCAGCACTGATCAGTTCGCGCTATATACCGATTATATTGAGGACATTAGGAAGATCTTTGCAGAAGCATTTGATGCGGCAAATTTTAAGACTTGACCTGCCTGTTAACTTTTGCCAGTTTGCCAGTGAGTCGTTGGAAGACATGTAGCCGGCAACAGGTATGATCTCGGCAGAAATATGAATTGCACAGATGTCACCCTTGCGTGGCTGGCACAGAATTTGCGCAGCAGATATCGACTGCACTCCATAACAGTCCCCAGAATCTGTGTCCTAACCGCAGAGGTGTAGCCGATTATTTTGGCGGGATCCCGTCTTTTGCGCACTGCGAGAGTGACCGCGCGGACAACCGATGATGACAAAGGCTATTAGAGGCGGCTGCGAGCGCTAAGTCAATGCCTGATTGCCGGTGAGTGTGTGCCGTGCCTACGATCGTACACTACCACTGATGCCAGCGACGCGTAACTCTGGGAAAGATATCACAGCTGTGGCTGTGAAGTGTGTAACCTTTCATGTCACTGGAAGGGCTTTGAAGGACCAGCGTATCACATTCTAGAGCGGGACACAGAATCTTTAATCCGCATTCCTTGAGTCGGTGACGGCCCATTTACACACGTGCGCAGAGCGGTGTTCGTCCGATTTTCTTATTTGCCTTTGGCGATTGGCCGAGCGCTTCTGTACTGAAGCGTCACGCCCGAGTCAGGGGTTGAAGACTCCAGCCATGTTCGATTTCAATCACATCAGCTCATCTGGCGACTGGAGGAGAACCGATACGTAAAACTGAATGATTCCTGCCCATGGAAGCACCGCGAAGAGGCTGTGGTGGTGGTCCAGTGGTCTGAGCGACCGGGATACGAAGCTGCTCTTGTTTTTTTCTCGACGGTGGTGGTTCGAACACGGCCCAGGGATGAAGTTTTTTCTTTTGGATGTCGCTTTCATGACGACGATACGGCGCTTTGTTGGCTTCCATTCGACTGATATGGGAGGGATTGGGGCTGACGTCTATGTTTGCTGAACAACGGTGTATATGAAAGTTTCTCCTGCTGCGGGAGGGGGACGCTGCGAGCAGCCGAAGCGAGCGGACGTGTGTCACATGCGCTCCGCAGTTTTCGGGCTTTTGGACCCGGATAATCCGACTGGACCACCACAATATTGGCTGGGATCGACGCAGGAAGTGAAAAGGACCACGAGGACCCAAAATTCAAGACGGTAGGTCCAATATTTTGGATTTCATCGGCATTTGAATTTTCCGAGTTGCCGACCAGGCGTTAAGCCTAACTCGGCTTAGCACGAGAGCGGGACTCCGCGGCCTCCCCGGTCTCGGCCCGAGGTAGAGAAGACGCGGAACTATGTCCCGAACAGACCTCCTCAACTACGACCGACCCTCAGTTACAGGCCCAACAAAAGTTTCGGCCGAATCGCAAATGGAGGAAGACATCGAGGTGATGCCCGAGCAGCAGCAGCAGCAGCAGCAAGTCCGAGGCGGACCGGCGGCGGCAGCGGCGGGTAGCCAAGCCCTAGGAAGCAGCACCCCAGCAACGCAACTTTCACAAGTAAGCACTAATGACGGATCCAACGCGGATTGGGAAATCGCCATGTCGAGAAGACAGAAAAGGCGCCAACAACGCGGCGAGCAGCAGCAAGTTTTGGCGGGACAGAGCCTAGGGAACGGAAATTTCCTAAGGAATTCCCTAGGGCGGGAAGGAGCGCCGCCGAGGAGGAGACTCCCGCCGCTTCCGAGAGACGACCTCAAGGTGGTCCTGCGACCGAGGGGACTTGCGGTTAAAGACCTGCAGACACATCAAGTGGCGCGGGCGGTAGTCGCGGCTACCGGACAAGGGTGTAAGGCGGAGGACCTGATCATCAAACTGCGCAACGGTTCGAATATTATCATCGTAAGCACAGACAACGAAGCTGCGGCCCAGAAGATTCGGTGCTACACGCAACTGAGCTTCGGGGGCAAGAGCTACACCGTCAACGGCCACGTGGAGGCGCCGGAAGGCACGCTGCGCGGAGTCATCCACGGCGTGGACCCAGAGACCTCGCCGGAAAAACTGAAGACCAACCTTCGAGTCCGCACGCAAGGCGTGAAGATCCTGGCGGTCCGCATGCTGGGGAACTCCAGCACGGCCGTCATCACTTTCGACGGACCCGCACTCCCGAAGCAGGTGCTGTACTACGACGGGGAGATGTGGTGTTACCCCTACCGGCCCACAAGGCAGGTGTGCTACGCCTGCGGCCAACAGGGGCACCGAATGGACGTCTGCCCGATCCCGGAGACCAGGACCTGCCGACAGTGCGGCTGCAAAAACCCGGAGGAGATGCACCAGTGCACGCCAAAGTGCCTGCTGTGTGGCGGCGGCCACGCGGCGGGGACCAAAGATTGCAAGCAACGCCTCAAGTCAGCGAGCGAGCTGAGATGGGGCCCTCAACAACAGCAGCGACGCAGTCGCAGCCGCAGCCGTGGAAGGCGGCCGCGGTGGTTCCGGGACGAGAGCCAGGGCCGGAGCGAGTCACGGAGCCGCAGCCACGGGAGGAGCTGGAATCGGAGTCGGGAACCGCAAGGCCGGGACGAATCCTTCCCGCCCCTGGACAACGCCCGCAAGCCGGGGCAGCGAGAACAACAGCAGAAGAAGAGCGGCGGCGTTAAGGTGAGCTGGGGAGACGGCCATCCTAAATCGCTTTATGCTCCGCACACTAACACAAACACGCAAACACAAAACAATCAATTAATGGCAGAGATTAAAAACCTTAGGCGCGAGCTCGAGCAGAGTAGCAGAGAATCGAACGAGCTGAAAAGACAGCTCACCGAGCTCATCTCTAAAAACAAGAGATGAGAACAGGCTACTCGCCAATTAGAACACCAACCCCTCCTCCTATGGAGACGCAACGAAACAACAGTGAGGGAAGCAGTCCCAACGACAAAATAGAAACCTTCATGATTCAAATACTTGAGCGAATGCAGCAAATGCTAAACGAAATACAACAGACTCAACAAAAGTTTGCCTTGCAAGAGCAGAGCTTCAGAAATTACGTTAAGAACCAAAACACCCAAATAACGACGCTAGAGACAGACTATTTATCGAAGGTAGGTTTGGCACAGACACCCCAAGCACACCCAACAATAACCAAACATGCAGAACGCAAACAACAACAACAATTAGAAATTTGGCAGTGGAACTGTATGGGGTACAAGTGTAAGCAGGGCCTTCTACAGCAGTTTATTCACACCACAACAACCCCACCAACGTAATCATGTTACAAGAAACTAACACCACCCCTACACTTAGGGGCTACACATGTCAGGAGAGCGGCCGTACGGAAACCCTTATAAGTAACCAAGTAGTAGCCATAACAAACAAAGCAATTGAGGACACCCAGATCGAACACGTAATTACGGAAATAATACCCAAAAAGAAAAGGAAAGCTAAAAGCACCTTTATCATTTACCTATACAACCCGCCTAGGCAAACCAAAGGAGACTTCATTAGGCTCTTCGAGGAGGCAAAAAGATGGCGGGACAAAACACCCTAGTGATAGCAGGAGATTTCGATGCCAAGAGTCCAAGGTGGGGCTACCCTAAAGAGGACAAAAAGGGGCGCGACATATGCACGGCGGCAGAAAACGCGGGTTGCGAGCTGCTAAGCGACGAAAACCTACAAACTAGACAGGGAAATAGCGTGAGTCCAGACACGTGTCCTGACCTAAGCTTTCCAAGGGGCGCCAAGAACGCGGAGTGGGAGAACCTGCTCGAGAACCTTGGCAGCGACCATCACATCCTAAGAATCAGCCTCACGGTGGAAAACGTCCGGAGGAAGATTGGCACGGCCCGGCTGACAGATTGGGACGCCTTCAGAGCGCACTGCAGACAGTTTGAGGGAAACACCATCAGCTCAGCAGAGGACTGTAGCCACCAACTAAGGCAAATCCAGGACCTTTACACTAAAGAAGTCGACAGAACAGAGCAAACACCCGAGGTGGACAAGCGGCTCCTCAAGCTATGGGAGGCAAGACGCGGACTCACCAAGAGGTGGAAGAGACAGAAACTCAACAGAAAACTCAAAAAGAAAATTGTGGACATCACCAGGCAGACGGAGGAGTACGCGAACCAGCTGGCCAGACAGGGATGGCAGCAAATTAATCAATTCGCTGAGCGGCACCCTCAGCACAGCTAGGACTTGGCAGATCCCCAAAGCTCTCCTGGATCCGAGCAAAAACAAGTCAGAAGGCAGCAAGCCTATACAGCGGCTAGCCCACCAGTACGAAGGGACGGACGAACAACTATTAGAAGAAGTCAAGATCAGATGCTACGGCAGAGATCAGGTCGAAAACTACAAAGAAGAATACCGCGGGGAAGACAACCCCCCTATGGACAGACCCATCACGAGGGAAGAAGTAGTAGAAGCGATCAGATCAGCAACGAAAAACACGTCAGCAGGAGCGGACAAGATCCGGAACTCCCTGATCCGAAATCTCAGCGACGATGCAATCGAGCAACTAACCAAATACCTCAACACACTCTGGCAAGAAGGAAGAGTTCCGGCGGAATGGAAACATACCGTCGTCGTAATGACTCCGAAGCCAGGCAAGAAGCTACAAATAGAGAACCTCAGGCCGATATCCCTCACGTCGTGCCTGGTAAAACTCTACGAGAAAGTAATCACCAGACGAATTCAATCTTACCTGGAGAAAGAGCAACTGTACTCGGACAGTATGTTTGGATTCAGGGCCAACCTCTGTACACAAGACATGCTACTCCGACTCAAGGAGGAAGTGCTCGAGACGATGCCAAAAGCGGGCGAAAACGTGGTCATGGCCCTCTACATAAAAGGGGCATTTGATAACGTGAGCCACGCGGCCATCGTGGAGGGCATAAACAATACCAACTGCGGGAAGAGAACCCACGACTACATCAGGGACTTCCTAAGCAACAGAACAGCAACAGTGGGCCTGGGCGAGCTGAGAAGCAACGTCTTTCACACCCCCTGCAAAGGCACACCGCAAGGATCCGTCATATCGCCCGTCCTCTTCAACGTGGCAATGATCGGCTTAGCAAACAGACTAAAGAAGATCCAAGGTATCCAGCACGCTATGTACGCCGACGACGTCACAATCTGGACCATCCAGGGATCACTCGGTGAAAAGCAAGAGAGGCTGCAAGAGGCTGCCACCTGCGTGGAAAACTACACCAAAGAACGGGGCCTACGATGCTCGACGGAAAAATCGGAACTCCTCAGAATTGGCAAGCATCCCACCCATTCAACACTAGAAGTCACCCTCGAGGGACAACACATCCTCGAGAAGAACATTAGAATTTTGGGAATGTGGCTGCATAGCAGCCGCAAGTGCAGCCACACCATCAGCCTGCTAAGCAAGGCAGCGGAACAGGTGGGCCGCATGATCAACCGAGTCTCCCAGAAAAAACAGAATGAGAGAGGAAGACACCCTCAAACTCGTCAACAGCCTCATCGTCAGCCGAGTCACGTACTCCCTGCCGTACCACGCAACCACCAAGACGGAAAGAGAGCAAGCCGACACCATCCTCAGAAAGGCTTACAAGACAGCTCTCCACCTACCCAGAAACACGTCCAACGAAAAACTCCTGCAGTTGGGCGTCAACAACACCTTCAGCGAACTCGCGGAAGCGCTGCTGGGTGCACAGACCATCAGACACGGAGGCACCCCCGCAGGACGGGCGCTCCTGAAAAGGCTGGGTCGGGACACGCGCGGACTAGTCGATAGATACGCGGAGGTTCCGGACAACCTCAGAAAATCCTTTAACATAGGGCCTATGCCAAAGAACATGGACCCTAATCTCCACGCAAACCGACGCAAGGCTAGGTCAGAATACGTCGAACGAACGCTAGCCCCAAACGACAACACTGTCTACACAGACGCGCCGTCTATCCATGCGGAGCAGAACATGCAGCCTCAATGGTGGTAGTAGACAACGAAGGAAACCTAGTGACGAGCGCCACGGCGAAAGTCGCTGGCGCAGCGGAGGCCGAGGAAATTGCCGTCGCACTGGCGGCAGCAGAAGGCTATAGGACCGGCCGCCCACTAAATATTCTAACAGATTCTAAAGAAACGTGCAAAAATTACACGAAGGGCAGAATAAGCAAAACGGCCCTCAGGATACTCAGCGGGGTAGCCCCTACCGAGTTAAACAAACCAAGACACAATCTGATTTGGATCCCAGGCCACGCGGGGGTAGAGGGAAACGAAAGGGCAGACAGCCTAGCTCGAGGTGAAGCAATCCGAGCAGGACCGTCTAACTCCCCGGAGTACCATCTGCAAGCCTACGAGGGGGGATACGAAGAACTTTTAAACTTACACAGGGTGATCAGAATCAAATATCCACCACCACACAAAGCTCTGACAAAGGAGGAGGCCACCATCTGGCGTAGACTACAGACAAACACCTTCTCCAACCTACACATACTCAACAAAACGTTCCCATCACAATACAGGGCCACCTGCCCGTGGTGCCGAGCCACACCCACACTTTATCACATTACTTGGGAGTGCGAACGCAACAAAGCATTCCACAAACACGAACACCCGATTGCGGAGCAATGGGACAGCCGTCTCACCAGCAGCGAGCTCACGGCCCAACGGGCCTTAGTGAGGCACGCGGTCGATGCAGCACGGCTCAGTGGAGCCCTGGAATAGGGGCCAACCCATGCTGAAGAGAAGACTCCGATTGCCAGCGCCAAGAATGAAGACGACAGAGCTTTCGAATCCGCGAATCTCTTGACTGTAT
Organism: Amblyomma americanum; assembly: GCA_030143305.2. Lineage (NCBI taxonomy): Eukaryota > Metazoa > Arthropoda > Arachnida > Ixodida > Ixodidae > Amblyomma > Amblyomma americanum. The sequence continues at coordinate 2,864 of JARKHS020014575.1, read as the reverse complement.
AATAATAATAATTGTTTTTTGGTGAAAAGGAAATGGCGCAGTATCTGTCTCATATATCGTTGGACACCTGAACCGCGCCGTAAGGGAAGGGATAAAGGAGGGAGTGAAAGAAGAGGGGAACAAATAGGTCCGTAGTGGAGGGCTCCGGAATAATTTCGACCACCTGGGGATCTTTAACGTGCACTGACATCGCACAGCACACGGGCGCCTTAGCGTTTTTCCTCCATAAAAACGCAGCCGCCGCGGTCGGGTTCGAACCCGGGAACTCCGGATCAGTAGTCGAGCGCCCTAACCACTGAGCTACCGCGGCGGGGCAATCTCTTGACTGTATCAATAAAAGTTTTCACTCACTCACTCACTCACTCCTTCTGTGGATGCATTTCAAATTTTCAAAAACGCTTACCTGCCTTCGAATAATCAGAACCCATTATCACGTGCGCCACTAGTGCCCCGGAGCACGTCGAGCAGCACGGTTGTATAAGGCATGAAGCGAAACGTATGAAGATGATGATTACCGATGTCGTTTTATATTGCCGTGAATATTTGCAGTCTTTGTTCTTTTTCAAATCTGCCACCACACCACTTTATCGCTTTGTTTGCGACGCAAGACGCGACTAGATTTATCTCGATTGATCGCAGCCAGGCAGAGCTGATTCTACGTTGTTCCGGAATGTTCCAGTAACTTTGCAAGCTTTATCTCGAAAGTTCGCTATCAGCTTTAGATTGAGCACGGCCGACAGCGGCGGGCATTCTGTTCGACGACCGCCGAGCATGCTTGTCGTTTCGCCGCCGCCGAGTGATTCAGTCCCTTTTGGATGCAAGTCGGCCCAATAAACAGTTTTCTTTTAGAAGACCCTTTCGTCTGTCTTCATCCCTGCTTCGACTGCCGTCACCACTAGGTGACATCTGGTGGAGGTGCGGGGTAGCCTTCCATGTTCCGGACGCCCCCTTCAAGTCGTGAAGCGAGCCCTAAGCGCTTCGCACCCGAGGACGAACCAGCAGCTCAGCGAACCAGCCGACGTCTCCAGGGAGAAGAGCCTGAGTTCTGGAAACTGCTGGACCGCACCAGACAGTGAAAAGACGCTGCTACGAGCACCGCAACCTCGCAGAAGATGTCGACACCGATCATACTGCAGGAGCTGCGGGTGCCGCCAACTCTCAATGGATCCCTAGGCGAATACCCTGAAGAATGGTTGGACCAATTTGAGCCCGTGGCGTCATTCGGCAAGTGGGATGATGCGGCAAAGATTGGACACGTATTTTTCTCATTGGATGGCTCCGCACGCACGTGGTACGAAAACTACGAGTCGTCCCTTAATACACGGGAGCTATTCAAGAGAGAACTATTGAAGGTATTCACCAGTGTCGTGAGGAAAGAAAGAGCCGAACGACTGATCGAGTCCAGGATCCAGCTTCAGAATGAGCCCGTCCGCGGTTACGTCGAGGAGATGAAGCGCCTATCTCGCCGCGCCGATCCCGAGATGACCGAGGAAAAGAAAATTCAGTTTTTAATGCGCGGCGTAAAAGAACAACAATTTGCAAGCCTCGTCCGCCAGCCGCCAAAAACAGTCGAGGAATTCATGCAAGAAGCCTGCACGATTGAGAAGACCCTCGACGTCCGAGCTCGGCAGTACAATTGTCCTTCCTCTGCCTGTGCAATCCGTTCGGACACGCCGGCCACCACCAGCGACAGCTTGCGGGAAGTTACTAGCGAAATCGTCCGAGAGGAGCTACGCCGATTACTGCCATCCTCCCCACAGCCACAAGCAGCGACTCTATTGGATGTGGTACGGGAAGAAGTGCAACAGGCACTTGGCACCCCGACGGCCACAGAACCCCAGGCCATGACCTACGCCGCTGCAGTAAGGACTGCTCAGCCCCAGCGGCAACCCACACGTCCTCCCCGAGATGAGCCAATTGTTCCACAACGCCGCCTACCAGCCCCCGCCCGTCCAGCCTATGACAGACGCTCAAGCCCCAGGAAATGCGACGCCTGGAGGACTTCGGACAACCGGCCGTTGTGCTTCCATTGCGGTGAGGCCGGCCATATTCTTCGTCACTTCCCGTACCGACGTATCCGTCTTCGAGGATTTGCCGTTAACGCCCCACGACCACGCTTCGGGCAACGTCCGCAGGAAATAGATGAGTACCTGCGTCGAGAGGAGCACCCGCCGACCACTTTTCGCGCTCAGCATCGCCGTCAACCACGCGCTTTGCGTCGCCACGCCGCAGCTGCGCAGCCGCGGTACGAGGAAGCTCTCCCAGCCCCCGTAGGGGAACCTAAAGGCAGCAACTTCTGGAGGTGAGGTTGCTCACGAGCGAAACGCAGATCCTCCACCGACCACGTTCCATGAAGACGCTGCACCCGCTACGCCGCATGAAGAACCGACAATCGCTGCACCGACGCCGCACACAATGAAAACCCCGACCACGACGAAAGCTGCCTTGAAAACGACGCCGCCACGCAGAAGAGCTTCGACCACAGGCCCCGCCCGCGACTCGCATACGAGACGAAGCCGTGACCCGACGCCAAGAACGACGTGCAATGCAAGAGCTAGGACCTCCGACTTACAAGTGGCTGTCGACGGCCGGAAAGTTACAGCTCTAATCGAAACAGGAGCCGACTTCTCGGTGATGAATGGAACATTCGCTGCGCAGCTGAGAAAAGTCGCAACGGCTTGGGACGGCCCACAAATTCGCACCACAGGGGCCACCTCATAACGCCATCAGGACGATGCACAGCGCGAGTGACTGTCAAAGGACGTACCTATCCTGCTACCTTTGTTGTGCTACCGTAATGCTCCCGAGAAGCGATCTTGGGTATGGATTTCCTTAATGAGCATCAGGCGATCATCGACTTGCGA
>JARKHS020014574.1:0-115602 GCA_030143305.2 Amblyomma americanum | reverse complement strand
TGCCTGGCGGGCTTCGCGGCGGCCGCCCTGCTTCGCGCGCTGTGTGGCGCGCCGGAGGTCGGTCTGCCGGCCACTGTCCGACTGCCGCTTTTCGACGAGCGGCGCGGCGAGCAGCGATTCCCCTTCCGCACGGCCTGCATGCTGGCCAGCGTCACGGTCATCCTCTTCGCGTCGGCCCTCTTCAGGTGGGTGCGGTGTGGTAGAGCCGCTGGAAATGTTTACAGCGAGAGCTGTTAAGGCCGCGTTTCTCCTTCATGCGTAACGCGTATTGGTCAGAAGGGAGTGGCGTAATGCATGACGCCATGACGCATCACGCTGATTGGCCAGAATGCCGATCACTGATTGGACCGAGCACAGTGACGTCACTCGTGACATCGCGCGGCATTACCAGTGGCTCTAACAAGGGAGAGAGAGAGAGAGAGAATAAGCATTTATTTGTAAAAAATATGAGACCGGAGCGGATTGTGGGTGCAAGTCCTCAGTACAACCCAGACTCGAGTGGCTTCCGCCGACGCTTTGGCGATGAGCGCCTCCTGGTCTTCCAGGGTGCCGCTGGCCAGCGTCACCTCCCACTGCTCCAGAGCCGCGTTGTGCGGCTTTAAGTGGTTCGGTTTATCTGAGCATGTCCACGCCATGTGCGTGAATCTCGCACCCGTACGCAGAGTTACAAAGCATTCCAAATGGCAACCGGGCGTTTAGCAACATGCCAGCTGTGACCGAGTTCGTCACTGGTACTGTTCGCAGCGCACTCATCGGCACCGGCCTGATGCGGGATGTGTTGGGCGCCTATCAGCAGAAGCCAGCATCCAAAGCTGACGCTTTAGACCAGCCGTCGGCCACGCCCTCTGGCGGTCGGAGTCGCCAGCCACCACCCTCGCCGCCTGCGGCGCAGGAGCCAGTGACGCCTGCCCGTTCAACGCCCGCATCTGAGACGCCCGGACCCGGCGTCAATCCCACAGACGACGGGTATGCACACTAGAGGGAGGTGCCACTTCGCGACCGAAATGCTAGAGTAAAACAGAACGTTCATCGTTGTACGCTGCCCTGAATAGTGAAAGCTGTTCAGTGCAAACCTGCTCATTCAGGTTTACGTAGTGAACAAGTTTCACGGATCACCGCTTTCCTCGTAATATAACGTTTCATTTGGCAGGGGGTCCGTCTGTTGAATAACATGAGTGATCCTGGGAAAGTCGTCAGCGATGAGCGCGCGGCGAACGTGTAATGTTCTGCAATGACGGCGCTGTGCGCACGAAGGCCGTGCCACGATGCACGGGGGTGCTTGTGGTCTACCATGGTCACCTCTGGGAGTTAAGCTTCGTCACTGTCCGCTGAGTCATCTTTACTTATACTTCCATCGGCACCATCGCAGCGGTGACCTAATGGTTTGAGCATTCAACACGCATGGGGAAAGTGCTGGGTTCGACCCTCAGTGCCGCCTTGTGCCGACCAGTTTCCAGTACATACAAGCTTTCCCCTTGCGTTGTGCTCAGCGTCCGTGGGGCATAATTCTTGGAAAATGGGTCTTTGGCCTGCATCTGTGTAGGCAAGAACACCTTGTGTCGCTGATGCTATTTAGCCAAAGCTTCCCTTCCCCATTAAAATTCATCATCACTCCCATCAGTGCCATAGACTCTCGGATTTGTTTTATTCGTACTTCACTCTAAACACGAATACGGCTCTTTGGGAGTAAAAAAGGAGTAAGCTGTACTCTGGTGTACATACTTTTATAAAAGGGAGCGCCTCTTTTTTACGCCTTTCTGTTTAGAGTGTTCCATTTTCTCTATGCTTAATAGCAGGCTAGATCTTGAAATACGGCCGAACTCTTTGAGCTACTCTCCTCCTTTGTTCTCCTATACGCGTCGCGGCAGCGCTGGTTCCCCGTCACGGCAGAAGGCAGCCGCCTCCGGCCCACCGTCGCCCAGACGGTCCAGCGGAACCGGCTCGCCGGCCTCTACACGGACCAAGGCGTCGACTTCGACGACGCCGATTTCGCTGGAGCAGCTCTCCCAGGACTCCCGCAGTAGCAGGAAGGCCCGGAAGAGGAGGCGGAAGGCCTCCTCGGCGCCGTCCGTCGAGGAATCCGGCGCATTGAGCGAACCGCCGCCGACCACGGTGCACACAATCAGGCTTTGAGTTAGAAAGCTGCGGAGCCTGCTCTAACGCTTTCGAATTACGCCGGGAGAAGAAAAATGCGTGCATTTTAAGGAAACTTTTGTCGGCATCTAGCGGATAAAGAGATTGTATATCTGTAGTACGTTTGTAGCCCTTCCTTTACTGGCGCGCGATGGCAGCGAGCTGCTCGATCACCGCGGCCTCTGCGCAGACTGGTATGGTAATGGTATGCTATGATATTGGTTTGGTTTAGGGGGTTTAACGCCCCAAAGCAACTTAGGCTATGAGAGACACCGTATAGAGTGGAAGACGTGATATGGTGTGTTATGGCATGATATGGTATTGGTTTGGTTTCGTTTAGGGGGTTTAACGTCCCAAAGCGACTCAGGCTATGAGGGACGCTGTAGTGGAGGGCTCCGGATAATTTCGACCAGCTGGTGCTCTTCAAAGTGCATCGACACCGCACAGTACATGGGACTCTAGCCTGCCGCCTCCATCGAAATGAAGCCGCCGCGGCCGGGATCGAACCCTCGTCTTTCGGGGCAGTAGTCGAGCACGATAACCAATGAGCCACCGCGGCGGTTTATATGGCATAGTGTATGGTATGGTATGGTACGGTACGGCATATGGGGTTTAATATCCCAAAGCGACGGGTTATGAGGGGCGCGGTAGTGGGGGCCCCCGATTAATTTAGACAGACTGGGGTTCTTTAACGTGCAGCAACATCGCAGAGCACATGTGCTTCTTGGTTATAGTCTCCGTCGACGAGTGGCCGCCGCGGCAGGCAGTTGAGAAGAAAGCGTTTATTCGTTTTAAACAACTCCACAGTGACGAGCTGGAATAAGGCCCTGACATGACTATACGAATCAAGAAGGAAATAAATGTATTACGCTTACGAATACCTTCGTAATGCACTCGGAACCCCTCCCTAGTGCACTCCATCCTATGATTCTCCTAGCTATTCCACTCATGGTCTGGACCCGTGGCCACTAACTTGGCCTAGGTAGATTTATTCCGTAACGGTTTCCAGTGCGGCACTACTCGTCGGGAACTGCTGTTCTTTTCTGAGACTGTATAACATGACTTCGCTTTTCATCAAATGAATGTTTAGTCCACAAATTTGGGTTCGATCTCAGCCGCGGCGGTCAAATTTCGATGGAGGCGAAATTCTAGAGGCCCGTGTGCTGTGCGATGTCAGTGCACGTAAAAGAACCCCAGGTGGTCGAAATTTCCGGAGCCCTTCACTACGGCGTCCCTCATAGCCTGAGTCGCTTTGGGACGTTAAATCCCCCATAAACCATAAAGTCCACAAATTTGCTTTACGTGTTTAAGTGCTGAATCATACCATGATAATTCCCCCACAGACATAATACACAACGATATCATCAGCGAATACGAGGTAACTGAGGTGTTCTTAGTTAACTTTTATCTCCACCTCCATCCAAATAAACTTCTCTGCACACCACATGTATAAGCACGCCGTGAATAACAGCGGCGAGGTTTTGTTCCACCTTGTCTGACGCCTTTCCTAATTGATATTCTATCAATTTCGCTGAGGAGGATTACGGTCACTGCGCAGTTCTTGTACATATGCCTTCTTCCAGTCTGCAACAGGATATTGAAAATCGAGCAGTGAGGGGCGTTACAAAGGCTTAAAAGTAAGCATGCAGTCCAGTGTCATGTAACGACAAGGACTACGAGTGTAGGCTTAGTCATTGTTTGAAGCCAGCCCTGCCTCGCGAAGAACCATGGCGCACGCCACTCATGTTCCTGGGCATGTCCATAGCAGGTGCTGCACAGTGAAGTCAGAGCCAGCTGCTGCACATGTAGTGTGGAAACTTGTCAGGAGTTCGTAAAGCCTGGCTATGCCACTGATGCCGAACCACCGGTGTCTGACCCGGAGTCGCGTCAGGGATAACTCCTTCACCCGAGTTAGATTTGGGGGTACGGAGAAGTACACGTGGGAACGAGGGCGCGTGAACGTTGCTTGAGGATTAACATCCTTTGCCGCCCTTAACATCGTCTACGGGTTACGAATGGATCTTTTGAAAGGGAGGTAGGAAGATGTTGCGGCATGCCAAATGCACGGGAAAGAGCAGCTGCAGTGCTACACATCTGTGTGCATGACAAAAAAAAAAGCCTCTCCCACGCTGTGGTCAATGAGTTTGTGAACTTGCCCAGTGCTGCAGAGCATCCACCGGCTATCTACTGTGATACTAGCTTCCTCCTGGCCTGGTGCTAGGCTTCGCTGAGATGAACTGTTTGGAAAATGGGTATTTGACCCCACCTTGTGGAGAATAAGACACCTTGTGCTGTGATGCTCTTTTGTCCAAGCTTCCCCAGCACCATTAAAGTTTATCATCAGCATCATCATCAGTTAATGAGCTTTATTTGAATAAGACTTCCTTAGTCAAGGACGTCGCTGAAGCAAGAGAAAATCGGCTCAAAAAGCAAACCTGGCGCTACTCCAGAAGCGCGTTCTCCAAGGAAGACTCTCCGACTTTTCTGTCCTTTCTCTCTCCTCCTCACCCGGACCACTTCCTTCGAGTTTCCAGAGAGAGAGGAGCTCTGGCCGACGGGAGACGACCTCGTAAAAAATTCACGGCCAGAATAAGAACCCACGGGGCTCTCCTCGTACCGAGACCACATCCAAGCCACTGCGCCGCCAAACTGGGTGGCACAGCAGGGGCCAGCGCCGGGAGCCACAGCTCCAAGACTCCGAGTAAGGAGGCTCGCGCACCTCCTTGGAGCGCATGCACCACTAAACTATACCGCTGGCTCTAGCGGAGAGAGGCAAGCCTCCGAACTGGCGCCAAGAAAAACGGCCCGCTCGCGCGCGAACCTCGGAGCGGCGGCCGCTGGGCATTGGGCCTTAAGGAAAGCTAATCTGTGCGCCGGCATCCTTGGCGCGGCGGTCTCGATTAGTTGCGCTGCGCCCAATTTTGCGCTGCTGTTCCTGCCGCTGCTTCTGGTGCCTGAATTGAACGCGGCAGCTGCTCGCACTGGGGGGGTGGGGGGGGGGGATCGATACCGCAAACAAGACGCCGCCGCCACCACAGGACGACCGACGCGCGAGACGGAGAGGGGGCCCGGGACTTGTAAACAAATCAGAGCGCGCCTATATACTGAGGCGGTGCGCTCGACTTAAGAAACGCGTCGTGTAATCCGTTGCGGAAAAACAAATCGGGGCTCCTCGCTCGCTCAGTCTGGCCAACTGCTGTCTTCCGCCGCCGTTCAGAGTTAAACAAAACAAAACAAGCGAGCTGTGTTTCCCCGCCGCTCGCGTTCTTTCGCGTGCGTGTTCGGAGCGCATTTGTTCCAGCGGGAAATTAGAGGGGCGGACGAGAATGAAGTGAGCGCGTGCATATTGTCGTAGCGGTTGTTGTTATTGTTGCGCATTAAATCGCGAGAAGATGGAAGAATAACAGAAAGATGGCCGCAGATGGCTTTGATTTCGATTTTGCGAGAGAGGAGGCAAGTTTGCCGATGCATTACACGCCTTAAATGCTGAGCAACGGCTGGCGCGGCGCTTCGGTAGCGACGAGAAATGCGTGAGATCGGGCGAATTAAAGGTCGGATGCGAGTCGGAAATCGATACGGGCAGTCTGAACCCGGCTCGGCATTGTTTAATGTCAAGATTAATTCGTTGATTTTTGCACATTTTCTTAACGGCGTGCGTTTTTTTTTTATTGTGTGAACCCTGTTACTTAAGCCCTGAATGCTGAACTAGGGAGGTTAATGTGTTAACGACATTTGTACGGTTCACAATGCAGCGGCGAACTGTCAACAAACAAAATTGTCAACAAAACTTACTGAACATTTCTCGCATATGGGCAGTTCGCTCACTACAGTAAGATACAAAGAAAAACAGCACTTGACAACAACCACCCATGGCTCACCGAGCCCAGTATTACTGCGGTAATACTGAAAGTGAAATCAACATTTAATATATCACCCTCCGCGTTGGTTCAGTGGTTAGGGCGCCCGGCTACTGATCCGGAGTTCGCGGATTCGAACCCTACCGCGGCGGCTGCGTTTTTATGGATGAAAAACGCTAAGGCGCCCGTGTGCTGTGCGATGTCAGTGCACGTTAAAGATCCCCAGGTGGCCGAAATTATTCCGGAGCCCTCCACTACGGCACCTTTCTTCTTTTTCTTTCACTCCCTCCTTTATCCCTTCCCTTACGGCGCGGTTCAGGTGTCCAACGATATATGAGACAGATACTGCGCTATTTCCTTTGCCCCCAAACCAATTATTATTATTATTACTCCTTACATGCGGCGGTACTGCGCTCAAGTTCCTGTTTTGGTGCACCTGCTCCAGACATAGGCGTCCTGCTTTGCGAGCATGTTTACTATACCTGCATGCGTACATTATTTGCACTCATCTCACAGCTTCTGCCACTGGAGTAGAAGCTATGAGCGTGAGGAAGTGGTCTTGACAAGTATGCTACATCTGCGCACTTATGGAAGTCGTCGCCTCGCGTTCTTAACTTCCCCACCACAGCAACAAGTCGGTGAGTATAGAGAAGCACTCTCCGAAAGTTCACAACAGCTGCTGCGCTCCATCTCGCGAGTTCTCGTAGCGGAGTGTTGCTCGCGACCGCGCGAGATATCAACTGCGGCAAAGGCGGCGGCAGCCAAAGTAGCAGAAAATGCATTGCCATCATAGAAGCAAGAAGTGTCACAACACGCATCACGCCGTACACGGAAGTCGCCCGCAACAAAGCGTTGCTCCCATACACACTAAAGAAAAGATCACCTCGTAACAAATTAAAATGATCGGGAAAATACAGGTCGCTCGTAGGGTTGTGTACATATACGCAAACACACGCACTATATTCCTTCTTGTATTTGAGTACCTTTCGTTGAGCGTGCTCACTCGAGCACCCGTCGCTACCCAGCCGCCTCGTCGCTACACCAGAAAGGACAAGAAAAAAAATATCACTGCAGCCGAGGGCTTCTTTCTTATTTTTTCTAGCAAATTAAATAACCGCGACGCAGCGCAACGTTCCCAACTAAAAACTGCACCGGGTATACAAGCAAGTAGCGTGCACCGCTCTTAACTTTATCCGTTTTTTTTTGTGCCGTCCCTCGCGCAGAGTATCCGCGCACCCCTCTTTCTGATCGTGCTTGCTTAGCGCGCGGCGTTGGTCGCGCGCTGTACGCGGCATCGAGCAAAGCACACAAGACAGCTCTCGCAGTACAGCGCTGCCACCCACCGGCGCCGACAGGATCGCCCTGCACGAGAACGACTGCATACCGAGACGAGCAAACAAACATGGTTTCCCGGGGAGCCAGGACCCGGCCGCTTCTGTCAACACGTGTTGGCAGGGGGCGCTCGGCAACGGCGTACGTAACGGGTGACGCGCACGGGCGCGCGCTGAACTGGGACGCAATTGAATTTGCACCCAAACCACGGCGGGGCGGTGCGCCACGCAATACCGGCTCTCATCGAAGAGGGGTCCTCTACTGGGCGTTCAACCGCTCTCCACAGCGCGCCTTCCAAGACAGCCGGGGAAACTTGTAGGGTTCCAATCCGGTAGCGGAAGGAGCTCTTTAAACGAAAGCGAGACGCAGAAACGGCTGAGGTTTCGATGAACCTTGAAGAAGCCTAGGTGTGGTCGTTAAACCGGCGGGCCTTCCACTACACGCTGAGACTAATAGTTCATGACGTAGTTTTCGCTCACAAAAATGCGTTAAACAATAAGTAAGCAGGACGACCTCAGTTGCAGGACTTCAGCTGGAGCGGAAAACTAGGTCGTCGCCGCCCGATGCAGGTAGGTAGGTAGGTAGGAAAGACTTTTAATGCTCTAGAAAGGTGCTAGTAGCAGACGAGAAAGAAGAGGTCCATCTTCCTTCTTCTCACAGGGTCGGTGCCCCTATTCCAGGGCTCCGCTGAGCTTCGCTGCTCGTTGGGAGTGCTGGATCAGACCTTGTTGGCAACCCAGATCGCCGCTGGAGAGCCGGCTCTCCCACTGTTCCGCACTCGGGTCTTTGCGAAAGCTGTCGTTTTTACTGCATTCCCACGTGATGTGGTACAACGATGGTTTGCTGCCACACCACGGGCAAGTGTCCCGATATTGCGTCGGGTAAATCTTGCTAAGGATATGCAGGTTTGGGAATGTTCCTGTCTGCAATCTTCCCAACGCGTCTCCCCGCCCGATGCAGAAATTCAGGCGGTTTCACTCTAATCGATATCGGCTGCGGTCAGTGCGAAAAATTACCGGCGGCACTTAAGAACTTACGTTCTAGTAATGCGAGAGCTTTGCAACTGTGTTCCAATTGCATTCCAATTCTATTTATAATTATGTTATAGTTGTATTCGATTAATTTTGAATTATATTCTATTTATTTGTAGCTGGTACAATTGTAAGTACTAAAACTGATTATTACTGCTTAAAATTTCGTATTTTCGCGCCTATGATGACGTCACACCGTTTAGATCAATCGCCAAAACCCAGGTTCGCTGCACTATTCTGGATACCAGCACATGAGGAAATAGCTGGTAACGAGGCCGCTCACCTGCTAGCCCGAGTAACCTACATCCGGTCGGCAGCGGAGCAACCCATCTGCAATAATCTTAAGGATGCCCCAATCACATACAAGGAAATTACGGATAATTACAAATTAGAAAGAAGAGTATACCCTCCTCCGGAAGTATCCCTTAGTCACAAAGAGGCTTACATCTGGAGGAGGATCCAGGCGGGGGTATACATATCGCCAGCCAAAATTGCCTAAAACCCAGATGACGAAAAATGCATCGACTGTGGGGCAAGGGGTACGCTAAACCACATTACTTGGGAATGTCTTAGCTCACCAGGGGCTAAGGAAGACATAACTAGTTTTGAAGCCTGGGAGGCGCTGCTGCGGAGCGAGGACCCCAACGCGCAGCGCAAAGCAACCCGCATGGCGGCTGAGGCCGTGAAGCATCAGCTACACCGTCCTCAGCCGACGGCCTCTCCTCCTGATCGGGCTTAGGCTTCGGCCGAGCCTGAGAGGGGGTAGGGAGACCACCATCTGCCGGAAATAGTTTTTCTGAATTGAACTGAACTGAATCGTAAGTTTTGTAACGCCGCCACTTGTTGGGCGACACGGGATTTTCGTGCCGATGCGCCATCTAATGCTTTCGCATTAATAATGTTCACTCACATTTTCCCAGCAGTACAACACGCAACCTACAGAGGTTTCATGCACCGTATAGCCATAATGATTCCGACTCGGTGCGCTTCGCTGAACTGGAATGCCTGAGCAAGCCTTGTGCTTTCCGTGTGAACATTTGCACACGGCACAGAGCGAAGACAATACAACAAAGGCGTGCTTTGCTTCAGCATTTTGCTGCAGTTTGTCTAGTGCCTCTGCATGAGCTTGTGTGTTTATACGCATTTTGTTATTGAGATGTGTGCGCCTGTGTATATGCTATTCAGGACCGCATTGTTTCGTGTGATTTGAGTACATATGGCAGAGGAAAATATGTCCGATTCGGCCAGTACAGTGGATTCATCGACTCCCATTTTGTTACTTCACCGATTCAGCTGAGACAGCACATCCCAGATTAATAGAACTGCAGTTGAGAGCTCAAAACGCCAGCGTAACGGAGACATTAGCCCGCGCTCAAGAACCGACTTGGAGCTCAAGAACCGAAGTAGAATGTTAACGCTAATTAGCGGAATACGAAAAATATGATCGCTTTCTTCTATGTGTGCTAATGTGTTGTATAATAATGAACAAGCTCTATCCCAACTTCACGGCCTCCTCACTTAAAGTTCTGCATCGAACAAAACAGTTCATTAAAGCAGTGACGCGTACCCAGGAAAACTCCCTTAAAAAATAAGAAAAATCTCTGCTGCTCAGTCATACTTCGGAAGTGATTGTCGCTTGCATGTTAGTAAAGTGTTCTCTTTTACCACTGCCTCATCCTGTAACTCGTCTTTGTTTGCGGAGCGCCGTGTTTAATTAACGAAAGCTATGGCAAGCCATGTTGCGCTGACAAAAGCTATAAGCGCCGTGTTGCGTTTAGTTAACGAAAGCTACAACCGCTCGGTGCCGTCTGCTTAACTAAAAATAACGAAAAATGCTGGAAACGTTACCCCCGGCAATCTTGCTAGACCGAGCCCCTGTCATCGGCACGTATGAGTGCGAGAAAAAAAAAGGAATTACCCGCATAAATCCTAAGCACAGGGAGCCAAGAGCTCACGTCCCAGTGCCCGAAAATAGCATCAGAAACACCGCTGTAATGCAGTGACATAAACTCATAATTTGTGCACAGAGCAAGGAAATTATTAACGTCACGGACTACTTAGAGATCGGTATAACGTCTCAGAAAAATTACTCGCTAGTTTAACAACCTTTTGAACACATGGCGCTCCATTTTTTTCGTTCTTATATTTAATTTAGAAAAAAAAATAATCTTTTTGGCAGAGAAAACAACGCGAGAGAAAAATACAGTGAAAAAAAAGAGAGTAAGAACGATTTACAGTTAAAAAAATTCACATATGCATGATGCTTCATCATTGTGCATCTTTAAAAAATAATAACTGGTTACTTTAACAATCACTTTACGCCAATGCGCTCTGAAGATTTTCTCCGAATAAAATCTCTCTCTGCTCCTATCAGAAAAAAATAACGATTCTGGTGTTCAAAACAGACCTAGAGCTAACGCGAGACGAAAACGATTACCGAAAAATGTTTGGCAGACAAGATAAACTCGCATACACCCGATTCTTCGAGATACTGGAAACTAGTTACGATCTACCCTTTTAAAAACATCGCTCTGTGTTGATACCTTTCTTCCTTCAGCAATAATATGCGATGCACGATAATTGGAAACGCAGTTCCAGTACGCTTTACTAAAAAAAAAAAATAATAGCTTGGACGCACCACACAGCATTGGGATCGCAGGGCTATACGAACGCAGGGTGCACGTTTGATGCCAGCTAGGTCCCTTCTTTGACGGCCGCTGAAACGCGCAAGATGATGAAGCACCCTGCGCGAGCGATGGATCGGGAGTGCGGGACTTATCGAGGTGGGATATCGGGAGAGACACTCTGAACCCCCCCCCCCCCAAAAAAGAAAAGAGAGAGAGAGAGAGAGAGAGAGCTGTGGCGGGGGGGGGGGGGGGATAAGGGGCTCTTCGTTGGGGCGCACCCGCTTTCAAGTGCCCGAACCGAAGCGATCGGGTCGGGCCCGTTCAGAGCCCTAGCGAGTTGCGCCTTCTCCACCACTTCTCTGCGGGGCGCCTTTTCTCAGCGGCGCGCCGGGATGTCGTCACTTCCGCCGGGAAGCGGGTGTTCTAGGCAGTTCTTTGTGTGATCCAGGTCACTGAGCAACGCCCTGGTGTAGACTCTCTCTTGAACTAGGGAGGATGGGGAGGAAAGAGGTTACGGAATAGCAATCACTGTGACTTCGTCGCTTCAGAGTAGAGTGCTAAGTCTGGGCGTTTCAGGACTGACGCAAAATGATCTGCCATATCCCACAAGAGACACAGAATACTGGAAAATCCCAAAATGCCGCACCAATTACGGTACACAAATGCTCCAGAATACTTTACCGAGGCTTCTAAATGATTACAATAGACAAGGCACTGATATTGCGAAATTAACCCTTTCTGAGTTAAAACAGCTATTTACAAACTGATTGTCATCATGGATGTTCCTATTCTCGTTTTTTGTGCATACATGTATGTACTTCATAGATCATCTCTGTATAATCTGTGTATATATTCTCTCTGTATATAATCTGTGTGATATATTCTCTCTGTATAATCTCTGTATAATCTTTCTATGCTTGAGAATGCTCACATACAAGTAGCATAAGGCTGCAATCTTTTTTTGGTGATGTGTTTATGCTTTCCGCTACCACTGTATTTGGGGGCCAGGGACCCCTCAAGCCGTCGTAGAACGGCTTTTACCTTGGCCTCCTGTACACTCCGGTGTACTGAATACAAATATGAATGAATGAATGAATGAATGAATGAATGAATGAACATATGCATTTTCGACGGCTTTGCTGCCAGGTTTTAAGCTATACTTTTGCGTGCGCACATCGCTTTAACACATTTAGGTTGCCGCGGCAGGGGTCATGCGGATAATAACAAAAACTGCACTTGACCTTGAAAGCGCACCCTGTATGACTATACTAGCTCATTCTGCATAGATGACAGCATAGGTTTTTTAAAAGAACTGAAGACCTTTACATTACCATGAAAAATCGACCAGCAAGTTTTATCATAGACGCAGACGGAAGTCAAGAGTCATTTACTCATCCCGGTATTCAACTCTAGTACGCTGCTGAACATCAAGGTCTTCTCTCGCTCGCAACGCAAACCTTTCCAGAAGTGTGCACCCCTGTAAAGCGAGCTTCTTTGCAACATACATACTGTCAGGCAAAATAAAAAAAAAATGAAAATTGGTTTTTGGGGAAAGGAAATGGCGCAGAATCTGTCTCACATATCGGCGGACACCTGAACCGCGCCGTAAGGAAAGGGATAAAGGAGGGAGTGAAAGAAGAAAGAAGTGCCGTAGTGGAGGGCTCCGGAATAATTTCGACCACCTGGGGATCTTTAACGTGCATTGACATCGCACAGCACATGGGCGCCTTTGCGTTTCGCCTCTATCGAAACGCAGCCGCCGCGGTCGGGTTCGAACCCGGGAACTCAGGACCAGTAGCCGAGCGCCCTAACCACTGAGCCACCGCGGCGGGTGCAAAGTACGCCCCAATTTTGCTTTTTTTGGCTGTGCGTCCTGGAAAGGGTACTTCGCCTCACATTAAATTATGTTGCAAAGAAGCTCGCTTTAGAGTGGTGCACGCTTCCGGAAAGTGCGTCGCGAGCGAGAGAAGACCTTGATGCTCAGCAGTGTACTAGAGTTGAATACTGGGGTGAGTCAATAAGTCTTGACTGCCACCTGCGTCTGTGATAAAACTTGCGCTCTTGTCCGTCCTGTTTCTCCCCGAGTTTTTCGTGTTTTTTGTGCGCCGTTTTTAGATGATAAAACTTGCTTGACGATTTTCCGTGGTACTGTAAACGTCATCAGTTTTTTTTAAAACATATTTCACTCTTGTATCGACAGCAGTCAGGAACGCAGATAGGTCGCGTGGCGCAGTATTACTATTACCAGCGCTGCTGACAAGTGCTGCCTACGGCCATGTCCTCCCTTTGAACAGTTAACAGTAGGGCACGTTGTTAGTTCATGCTGAAATAGAAGAATCAGCAGAACAGCAGTACATAAAGGAGAGACATTCTAGTCCATCACCGGCGTCCTCTCCGCGTTTCTTGTTTGTATACCGTCTTTTCTGGTGTTTTTTTTTTCAATTCAACATAATCTCCCTCTTCTCATCGGCTTACGCTCAGTTTAGATTCCCCCTGTTCCCAAGCGGCGGTGTCGTCAATGTTGGAATGAGGGTTGACACCGGTTACGCTCCGGCTTATGCTCGCTGAGCTTGGCTCAAAGGAGGATGCATTTTCTGGACACGATGTGCGCGTGTAGCTTTGAGGGACTCTCGCATCCTTTTACCCTCTCCCTCTTCGCACTCAGTGTGTGTGCCCTCTTCTCTTCCTGAGGCCCGCAGCATCGGAGCTACACCGCGCGCTGATGTTTGGCCTAAGGCAGCAATTAGGTGAGAGTGTAATTGGAATGGCATTCGTTTCAGGACGCAGGGCGAACTCCTCCTGTTTTCCCTAGGATTCGTGGCGAGCCAGAGAGTTCTGGTTCACCGCGGTGACCATCTCCGCATCGCCATCTAACCCCTTTTAACCCCCTAGCAGTTTGCGTGCAGCCAAGGGATTCGTTCTTTTGTTCCTTGTTGTCTTCTAAATATTTTAAGTTCTAATTGTTTTCAGTTGTTATCTCTCTTCCTTTGCAATTTATTCACTTGCTTGCTAAGCATGCTCTGAATAAAATACTTGAAACGTAGCTGCTCATTAGGTAAAGACACAGGCACTAACAATACAAGAGGAAGGCTCGGGGATCAAAAGAAGAAAAATAAATAGCCCCATCTGAAGTGTTTTTGTATTTCGTATTTTGCTTTTGTTTTTGTAAGTGGGTGCTTTTGTATCTCGCCTCCATAGCAATACGGCTGTCTCGGCAGGGATCGAACTCCCAACATTGGGATCAGCAGCCATTATGAACCCATTGAGCCTACGAGGCCGACAACAGCGGGACTCAGGCAAAATACCAAGGGAGGTAAAAACAGCGTGAATGGATACAAGTGAAGATACCACGGCGTTGATTTATACAAAAGAAGAAACGATGCAATACGTGTGCCTTGCATATAATACACAAGCAGACGTTGACGTCACATTACAACTAACTAGAGCAGGAAAAAACTGAAATCTGACATTTGCTATCGTTTTCTGCGGAAAATTCTAAGAAATCGTTTTTTTTTCACGAAAACGTACGTGACAACCAGAAACGAAACATCGCATTCACAGCCTGCCCGTAATCTCGTCTTCGATCAGCTCTCTTACAACCGTGTCTTTATCTATTCCTACAATCACACAAGATATGCGCACATTCGCTCGAGTTCAAGACCTTTTATTATCTGCGTTTATCATAGTTCTTGTCATATTGCGACATTAGAAGGACATAATGTTCTGACAGCTGTCCGTTAAGTTCGTGATCGTTTAAAAAAGCAAAAAAAAAAGCGTACAGTAATGCGCGCCCAATTTCGACGGACATCAAAGCGTCGCCGTACCCGCCATACCATCGCAATCGCGCGCTCCAAAACGTGCTGCGCGCAAAACTGGCGGATGGGTTCCCGATGGGCTTGTTCTTGGGCTTCCGTTATGGCTGTTCAATCATCTCCGGTTCGCAATTTTAATTTGAATGAGCGCGCCCGCCGAAGCATTTCCCACCCTCGCGCGCGCGCGCATAAAATCGCGGTGCTTAAAAATAAGCGATAAAAAATAATTACGCGTAGTGAGAAAGAGCGGGAAAATGGGGAGGAGGGAAAGAGGAGAGGCGGGCAAAACAGCAGCTGTCACACCTCCTCTGTCTGGACCGCGCGGAATGAAGTTCGCGTTGAAATATTTGCAATTTCCGCTTCAATCTCGGTGCCCCCCCTTCCCTGTTCTTGGAAGAAAGCGGCGCCGCCGAGTTTCCGATCTCTGCCTGTCTCGACCGAGTGGTTCTTCGCAAGGTCGTTCGATTGCACTCAGTCTCGAGGGCTCGAGCAATTGCACGCGCGCCATGCCTCGACAGCGTGTCTGTGCCGTGCTTTTAAAGAGCGCCCGGTTTGCTTCTGTCATTCGTTATTCCACTATTGGTAGCGGCTACAATCATGTTCTATGTTCTAAACCCATCGCGTACAGTACGCGTCATACTTAGAAAGAACACTAGAAATGGTTATACCTTCTCTTAACTAGAGAAGAGTAGGTATCACGGCGAAGCAAAAAAAAAAAAAAGCGCAGAGGGATAGAAAGTGAAACCTGTACCCACGCTTCTGCTTCGCTGTGAAGCCTGCTTTTCGTTTGAACCAGTTAAACCATATCTTGGACTCCCTCTAAGTACGACACATACTGTACACCGATAGAAACAAGAAACTAACGAACGCTTCCATGAAATAAATTTTTACATCTGGAAAATTTTATGTTAAGTAGGAACTACTTCTTAAGAAAAAAAATTGCCGTGAAGAACCATTACAGCTATAAAGAGTCGTACGCTAGTATGTGATCCGTATTTTCCCTTAGGGGCTTCTGCGACCGATGTTTGGCCTAACCGCGAAGCAAATAAGAGCAACCAAACAGGAACTCAGCCTGGCGACGGTTTCCTTCGATCCACACTGCACATTTCGTGTCTTAATGTTAATCGTTTTCCCTTCCATAGTTCGCTGCATTAAGCTTGAACTGAATCCTTTCAGTATCTTCCACGTTTCTGCCCCATGGGCGAGTACCGGTAAGGTAAAGACGGTATATCGTTTCGTCTTCAGGGATACAGGTAAAACTGCGGTTCATGATCTGAGAAAACCTGCCAAATACGCTCTACCCCACCCTTCTCTTTCTGATTGTTTAACTCGCGTGGTCCCGATCTGCAGTCACTACATACCCTAAGTAGATTTATTCCCCTTCCAAATTCAGTGCCTTACTGCGTATCGTAAACTGCTATTTCCGTCCGCTTAACGTTAGTTTTCGTCATATTAATTTTTAGACCCACCGTTCTACTATGCCTGTCTAGGTCATAGATAATGCTTTGCAATAAGTGTCCTCAGATTCCTGGCAAGGCAACGTCAGCAGCGAATCGCAAATGCATTCGCCATTAACTTTAATCCCCAACGCTTCCCAAACAAGAGGTCTGAATACCCCCAGTAAACACCTCGATGAATACTGCTTTAGATATCGTGCCTGCCTGTCAGACATCCTCCCTAATTGGGATTGTACGAGGCATATTCAAAAAGTAAGGGCCGTTTGCATATATTTCAATATTGGCGGGTCAGAACAAAGGTTTACGCATGCAGCGCCATCTATTGATTGTGTCCTAAGCCACTGACGTTGTTTTGATTCAGTGGTCGTTTGCCTGTCGACGAATGCAGACGACAATGTCAGCTGAAATCGTTGCTCCCGCTACTTGCGAAGCGAGTGCAATGATCCGATTCTTGTGTGCAAAAGGATCATCATGTGGACAAATTCATCGGGAGTTGTGCCTCGTTTATGAACTTACTGTAATGAACGGAGAAAAGGTTAGAGAACGGTGTCGAGACTTCAAAAATGGCTGCACAAATGTGCAAGATGAACAGCGGAGTGGCAGGCCCAGTATCCACACCAATGAAATACAAGTGGGATAAGAACTGCGATTTCATTGACGACTGATTATCAGTTCACTCAAATTTTATCTTGTTGAACGCACCACTATTTACCTGACTGTCACCGAAAAGCTCGGATATCACAAGTTTTGTGCAAGGTGAGCGCCGAAAAATGCTTACCGACCACAAAAAGCGAGCAATGTCATGTTGACGAGGGTTTTTGGACTGCTATCAACGAGACGGAATTTTTGTTTTCCTACATTGTTACGGGCGAAGATCGACGTGGATATCCAAACCAAAGCAGGAACACAAAATAACGGTCAAGTGGCGCCAATAAACTTCACCAATGCCGAAGAAATGCAAGAAATCTTTTCACTCCAGTCGCGAAATGATGTCTAACGTTTTCTTGGGCAAAAAAGGTTGCTCTTTTGGTTAATTTCATAGAACGTTGAGCAACAATCACAGCTGACGTGCACTGCGACACGCCCACCAACTCAGATGTGCGATCAAAAATTGACGGCGCGTGAATCTTTCGTACACATTAGTACTCGTTCATGGACGAATTTGAAACAGTGGCTTGGTGGACAACGGTATATATATATATGGTTTATGGGGGTTTAACGTCCCAAAGCGACTCACCTAGGCTATGAGGGACGCCATAGTGAAGGGCTCCGGAAATTTCGACCTCCTGGGGTTCTTTAGCGCGCACTGACATCGCACAGCACACGGGCCTCTAGAATTTCGCCCCCATCGAAATTCGACCGCCGCGGCCGGCATCGAACCCGCGTCTTTCGGGCCAGCAGCCGAGCGCCATAACCACTCAGCCACCGCGGCAGCTACCAAGGAGAAGATGGAAGATTTTGGTTGGGAGCATGTTGATCACCCCCGTTAGAGTGCCGAATATGCACCAAGCGGCTATTTCCCCGTCTCGAATTTGAAATAGTGGCTTAGTGGACAACGGTATATATATGGTTTAAGGGGGTTTAACGTCCTAAAGCGACTCAGGCTATGAGAGACGCCGTAGTGAAGGGTTCCGGGAATTTCGACCACCTGGGGTTTTTTAACGTGCACTGACATCGCACAGTACACGGGCCTCTAGAATTTCGCCTCCATCGAAATTCGACCGCCGCGGCCGGGATCGAACCCGCGTCTTTCGGGCCAGCAGCCGAGCGCCATAACCACTCAGCCACCGCGGCGGCTACCAAGGAGAAGGTGGAAGATTTTGGTTGGGAGCATGTTTTGATCACCCCCGTTAGAGTGCCGACTTTGCACCAAGCGGCTATTTCCCTTTCTCGAATTTGAAACAGCGGCTTGGTTGACAACGGTATATATATATATATATATATATATATATATATATATATATATATATATATATATATATATATATTCGAAAAAGGCTGGTCCTCTAGCCGAAACGTCGTGAATTAAATCCTGTTATGTTTCTTCAATTTTTGGTGATTTTATATTATATTGACCAAATCAGCTGCCAGAAATCACTTTTGATATATATATATATATATATATATATATATATATATATATATATATATATATATATATATATATATATATATATATATATATATATATATATATATATATATATGCGTCCCTAATAGCTCTTCGCAATAGAGAAAAAGAAAAAAGTTTTAAAACTGCGACAATCCGGTGTAATGAAAATCGCCAAGCGTTTCCCTTCAGACGTAAACTGAGCTTCAAGGAAACCCTTCCTTCGCGTAGAAATCCTTCACAGAAGCATTTATGCCTGTAAAGCGTGCTTCCTCGCAGTTTAAATCACTATGTGGGAAAGTAATCTTCCCAGAACGTACAGTGAAAGGAAATTCTTTGTACACTGTTCAGACTGGCAAGTTAGTTCCAGTATCATTGATGCGAGAAATAGTCCTCACATTTCACTAGACAGGAGGACTTAATACTATCGCAGAAGAGAGAAAGTGATAGCCTGGTAGCATTATAAAAAAAATAACCAGAAGAAAAGCTATGTGAGGAAGACTACGGTGGGAAATATTTCATCGGGTATAGCAGTAGAGACCTTTCTTGACAGTAACCAGCAACTAAATAGGTCTAGTAAACAGACCGCTGCCCCCAATAGATCGCGCAAACCGACGTCACAGCAGTCTCCCAGTTGGTGAACCAGGATCACAGCAAAAATGTGCAAGGCTTTATAATCAGCTTAACGCCACCTGATCCGCCCTGCACAATGGAAGCTATGCACGCGGCTTACCATCGTGGCGCCGTGACGTCCGATTCAAGCAATCTATAGACGCGGCATACCATATATTTCAACCAACTGTGCTACGCTGTATATAAAATGCGTCCGTGTCCAGCATAAATAGTTAGTGTTATATGGAACATAACAGTACCGTCTAGCGTGAAAGTTCTCGTGAAATATTTTCTGACACCATGTGAAAAATACCAGAGATCAAGTGTGAAATTAGGCGATAAAGTGTTGAGGCATGTGAAAATTCTGTCTTTGGAGAGTTGGTACAAAATGGCAAGATAACGCAGAGCACCATCTATGCTTAAAAAAGAAAAAAAGTGATGGCTATGAATTTTCACCGAACAGCCAGCCAATGACGACCTTTGGTTTTTTTAACTCTGCTCCAGGCTGAAGTACAAATCATCATTAGAGACGACGTCGTGCTAGTCTGTGAAGAATTACTCCGCTTAGGAAACATAAACCAATCGCAGAACACCAATATTTTACGTGAATGTGAGGATAAGCGAATAAGAGAGCTTACCACAACGTTTCATTTCAAGAAGCACATTTGTCATTTTCCCACGGCATTGCACGGTAATGAGGCAATGTTTTTCGACGCCTGTGAGCATATGGCAGTAAAAAAAAGTTTCCTTCGTACATGTGTAGCCCGTTCCAACTAAAAACTTGCTTTCGGGTCAGCGCTTGTTTTACACTTTTATCTGTTCTTCCCTTCACGGTGTTTTTTAATAAAGAGACACCAAATCGCACAACCGTCAGTCTCGTTCCTCTCAAATGTTCTTGAAACATGGTCCCATCACAAAAAAAAAACAACAGAAAATAGTGGTGTTCCACACGATTACCTCGATTATAACCAACCGGCTTAAAGGGACACTGAGGAGAAATTTAAGTTGGCTTGTATCGATAGAATAGCAGCTCCTGATCACAAAAACGCCACTCTTACTGAAAACAAAGCTCTTGTAATGTAGAAAATAGCAAGAACCAAAATACAGGTGTCGCCGCCACAGGCCAATCTCGCAAGTACAAGCGTGATGACTTCCTAGGACAAGAGGCGCCACCTTGGAGGAATTTTCCTTACTTCATGGAAGCCACGAATCTCTGAGGCTGGCAAAGGAAGGTTGCGCACCGCACCGCTAGCCGTCAGAAATCACGGAGCCTGCGTTTACGTCACGTATCCCGTCACTCCGTTTTGAGACGTCATAAGAGTTGCCGTGGCGTCATAAGAGTTCCCTGAGTTTGAATCAGAGCGGCGGGAAAAACTTTTTCTTCTTCGAATCCAAATTTCTTTGAAATAAATGCATCTTTCGCGCCCGGACAAGCGGCAACAAAGCCATGAAATGTCGAACCATCAGATTTTGCTAACAAAAAAAATGATAAGAGTTCTCCTCAGTGTCCCTTTAATGAGGGAAGGGGGCAGGCGCTGTTGTACCTAGCTTAAATAGTTAAAGTGCTAACGCTTTCGCTATGCGAGTTAAATGTCTTAAACGGAGTAGGAGGCATGCAGCTCCAGTGTAGAAACGTTTCCATAGAGCCAGAAGGAAATATGCACTATAAAAAAATACACTCGTCTCTGCTTCTTTAGCAAATGTAGGGTTGAGCAAAGCATGTCCACCGGTACAATGACGACGTGACAAGCTGTTCATGCAAGCTCAACAAAAACACAAGACACAGTAGATGTTCAAAGGATACGCGATTGTATGAGCACATTGGATACTTTTGCCATGGTGGCTGAGAGATAGAGGGCCAGTAGGTGTTAGCCGGCCGTCTGCTGTTGAAAGAGAAAAAAAATTAACTCTTGAACAATTCAAGTAGGCAAGAGGGAGAGTGCATCTAGAGACACAAGTTTTTTGTACCCATGTCACACTGTCTTCCATACAGTGTATCAGAAAGCAAAACTAACCACTTCACTGCAGCTCCCAGGAAGCGTATAAGAATGTGGGCTCAGTCATGTGCACATTGGAAGAAAAAGATTCACCACAGCCACAACCATAGAAGAAAGTGTCAATGTGCATAATTTCGAGTGTACAGCTTCCCTCTAGTTCATGCCACAACGTACAAACGGAACAATTCAGGACAAAAGAGTGTCAAGACGGTAAAAAAAAAAAAAAAGAGCCAAAAGCAAGGACATTTCGACAGGCACTATCTGTGCAGGTTTCACTTTGATGACATTTTTACTCTCACCAGTGCATGGGTTGCTTTCCTGTCCCAAAGATGGCAAACGGTACCTCATGCAGAATGCTTCGCAAGAGCTTTCTCCATGTTCACAGTCAACTTGGGACGTTAAACCCCCATAAACCATAAACCCAAAACAGTTAGGCAAAGTAGGATCGTCTTTAATCTCACAAGACATCATGTTCACCAGAATTTCAGTTAATAAGAAGGAATAAGAGCTGATGATGTTTTATGACAGATCGGCTGCTAAGGACATCTAGTGCTCAAGACAATGCTAGGGCAAAAAAGCAATCTCACACTTCGTACAGCACCTTGCTCTATGGAGACCATAGTCTGGTTGGTAACATGTGAACTAAATAGTGTTTAATCTCGTTATAACAGAGGAGAAAGGGCCCCACTATTTCTTTGTTATAGCTGCCACTTCGTTGTAGCCGTAGGTGACCTTAGCCGCAATATTCACATGCTAATAACCTCATCACAACCGTGCAGACTAAGGACAACAAAAATGGCATTTAGCCAGCCGCCAGTATTTTCAGGCACCATTGTGGCCAGCACCCTTGTGCATACAAAGTGGGTTTTCCATCGAAAGCCACGTTAACTAGGTGCTCTAGATGAAACAGATGCCATGTGTCCCTTTTCCCACTGATTGAATCAGCTATAGCATCCAAAATACTGGATTACAAACTCGAAAGGCGTCTTCTCCAGTCATACACAACGCTTTTTGTCTGCCCAGAGTCTTAGGCACACATGCCGAGAGCCCCCTAGATAGCCAAATACGGGTACCCCAACTTAATATGTCATATGCACCAGCGCGTACCGTTATGTGACCCAAATTTGTTTCAGCGCCTAGAAATCTGTTCTAGGAGGGATAATGCCGTAGATGACTTGGAGATACCCATTCTGAATAATCAGCACCATTTTCTCTTAAACCAGACACGGAGCATGGTAAAAGCAGACACCCAGCGGCAATACCATCGCGAGTGGTGGCGGTTAATTTGGACAGGTTGGTATAGCACAGTGATGCGGAGGAACAAGACGCCAGAAAGGGAGACCAGGGCCAATGCTCAATTCACAGTCAGTGCTCGTCCTTTCCTCTCATCTCTCGTCTTAATGCGTCTGTGCCGTTTCCCCATCACCACTAAACCACCGTTTCACCGCATGGCAACAGTGTCTTGTGGTGGAGAATGAAACTGGCGCACCAGACTGAAGGCTATCACTGCTTTGCTCACGGCCGCCTTTTGGTTAATGGAAATCGTACTGCGCATTCCTTTTCTGCCGCTGTCAGTCATCTTGGCCTCATCAAACATGCAGAATGTCAGTACCATCAAGAGCACACCAAACACACTGTCAAACAACATGAAACCACGCGCTGCGACCACACCGCCTAAATAGAAACTAAACTGCACAGGGAACCTGAGATGCATACGTATAGCGTGCTTGCAACAAGGCGAAGATTCCGATGTCCGTGCCAAAATTTCGAGGTTTCTCCTCAGGAGGCTTTTGGTTGGAGCGCTACGCCCTGTTCTGCATGTCTAGTTCGCCTCGCAACCGGACAGACTTCTGTCAAAATGGTCGCACACAAAATTTTGGCGCACCATAACGAATCGCCCAGAAAAACGCACCATGAGGGCCCAGCTTGAAGCAATAAAAGTGTTGTGCATGCTTCATGCTGTGCTGGTCACAGTGGGTTATGCGCAGTAATTGCAACTTGCCGTGTCAAATTGCTATGGAACTGTTGCACATCGCAACAAATCAATATGTGATATACAAAATGGCCGATTAGGTTCATTTGGTGCTCGTTACACCACTTTTAAAACTTTTACTTCATACAAACGAGATAGCGAATGCTCCCAATTCCACGGGTGCTTCCAAGAGGAATAGCTATTACTTTGTTACATCATTTCGATGTGAACAGTTACGTTACTGTGAGTTTCGACTAATGCGATTCAGCCTATCAGTATCTTTAGCATACTTATCCTCGAAGTGTTAAAATTCAGCATCACCAATATGTTATCTAGCGTTCAATAAAAAACTCCCTGTGGACAGCCCAATCTAGGGTCTGAAAAGACAATGGGCAGAAGCAAACCTGCTTGTAATGCTAGTCTCAGTTTTTGAGGCTGATTTAGATTCATGACTATGTGCCGCTTTCCCTGGACTACTATAGGCCTCTGTTTCACTTGATACATCTTCAGTGTTCATATGTTCTCATGGTTAAGCCCAGTTTCTATCACTGACAGAACCATGCAGTTAGACCACTGCAAAGTACTGGAAGCCACAGCACTCAATGAAATTCACTTGCCGAGGAGGGGGACCAAGCAATGTATGTGTCTAAATGTGTGAAGTTTATGCACCTTATGAAAGCTAAGAAACAATCGCTAGTTTATAAATTAGGGCCTCGTTTTGATCAGCACTTCAAAAAGGCAAACTGGTCCAGTTTTGAAAGGAGTTCGTGCTCCAGAATGTAGAACAAAGCAGTGAAGAGCTGGCACTCGTCCTAAACGTAATGGGCTCCAAATCATAATGAGGTGAGTGCATTATGACCTTATACAGCAGAGTTGTCTTATGCTATAAAACTATGACTCGCCTGGTCCCTTAAAGAGACTATGCAATGAAAAAAAAGTCGCTTGTAAATGTTTTCAATGCTTAGAAATGATGCTAAGAAGCATTCACACCAAGTATGGGTCTTCGGAACTGAGCCGGCAATTTATTATGAATTTTTAAAAACCGTGTCTTTTTAAATTCGCGGGCCGATTGGTGTGCTCGTAGTGACCAATTATGAACCTAAATCGTGAAAAAAGACGTCACTATACCCATGGCATCCCCAGGCCACCACACGCTGTCATTCGCTGGAGCAACGGCAGCCACAACATCACGGGCACACTTCCGGTAGCCATAAAAATCGTCTGCTCGTGCCGCCGCGCGACTCTCTCGCGCAAGCGCAATCCAGGGCATTGCCTTCGCGCATATGGTTTCAATTTTCCTCTGCCGCCTCCTTCTGTCGGGAGTTCCGGAGCCACTCGCAGTGGCTCGCCGAGTCGCTACTGTCGTCGCTGGCGTTTAGCCGGTACGGCGTGAACGCATAGGGCTCGATGCCCATCACGGCCGTAAGAGCGAACAGTCGCGCCTCGAGGTCAGGGTCCATTACTGCTAACTACAACAGACGACAAGCAAAGAAACCTGACGCGCGCCGCAATTACGCCGCCGACACTGCTGCTGGAGCGCTAGGAGCGACAACCGGAAGTTGCAGAAGGAATGTCAGCAGATGACGTATTAATGGGCGGGGCTCAGTCCCAGACCTGTTTTCTTTATTTTTGTCTGGTGCCCCGCGTGGACGAGTTGAGGGGGGAGAGGAAGAGCGTAATTTTTAATAGTCTATATCTTTGTTGTTATTGATGCTAGCTTAAAAATACTTGCGTTGGAGTGCCGAGTGATGAAATGCATATCGCTCGTCTGCTTTACGTGATCTCAATTTATTGCATAGTCCCTTAACATTTCATGCAGTACCCCTCATAAAGGTAAAAGAAAACACTAAAAGATAAACACACAGGCAAAGCACTCACCACAATGTTAGCTGCAAAATAATTTATTGACCAAGAAGTGCTCCTCACACAATGTAAGACTGCTCAAAAACAACATTTCGTGGCCGTTCAGACAATATAAGCTGGCTTTTGTTCTCCAGAAGCACTTCCAGGTTATTTTGCATTGATAGTGGAGAGAATTTCAGTGTTGAACAACCTGAGAAAAGAAAAAAAACGCTCATGTGCAAAATACTGCACAATCCCGCTCAAAAAACACGTATAACTGTAATATGGATGTTGCAAAGTGAAGCAGCGGTCCCAAAACGCCTCCAAAAGACCCTCATACATTTTCTTCCATACTAAAGACACCGTTTAATAAAGCTACGATTTTACTACGGCTGATAAAGTTAGCGTGCATCTTCAATTTACACACCCAACAATTCGCACTTCATGGTACTTGAAATAAATTATATTCAAGTCAATGAAAGTGATGAAGATAATCACATATGGTTATGAGATAAAATGGGTCATTCGCAAACAATTTTAATCAAAGAAAATCTACAACCATCGAATAATCCTCTTCAAGTGCAACCTTTGTTAATTGAGTTCCCAGTGTTTTCACAAGCCTCCGTCTTCCTCTGAACCGAATAATTTTGGGACACTGCAGTGTTTTAATCCCGCGCAGTGACAATGGCCACGCATTTCCCCTTCCTCCAAATGACCGTCATTGTCACACTTCTTGCAAACTTCACACAGTGTGGTCATTAACTATTATGCTATGGACACGTATGCATAATGCACTTAATTAAACAGACACTGAGGACAACTTCATGCAATTATTGCTCTCAGTAAAAATTGGTTATCTAGCTCTTTCTGGCTGTGTTAATGTTTTTCAGGAAGCAAAAGATGCATTTATTGCCGAGAAAATTAAATTAACAATCTTCCCATCAGTAAATTCACATTTATGACGTCCTTACTAAAAAGAACGAGTTGCCATAGTTTTGAAGTGAACAGCAAAGCAGCATAGCCTCTGAAATCCGTGCCCAAAAATTGCTGTCAACACACACATTGTACACTAGAAATCGGCTGGTGAGGGCGACACATGTATTTAGTTGTTTTTTTTCTAGCTTAGAAAATCTCCGTTTTTGGTGAGAGTGGTCTCTTTGCAATTAGCACGAGGTACCTTATCAATAAAGGCAAACTTCAATTTGTACTCAATGTACCATTAAGCACTTAGCTCTTGCAAACTCAGGCTCGTTAACATTACCTTCATTAACCTCCCACAAAGTCTCGAAGTTTTCCCAGAGCGTTTCTTTATACACGGAGCTCAGTGCATTCAGGTCAGTCCATGAAGTTCAGGACTTTGAATCAGTGAGGTTCGAACTAACGAGCTTTCACTGTTTTGACAACACGCTTCCCTGAACAATTTTGTTAGAACAGAATCACCATGGCAGTTCACTAGCAGCCCTCGTGATATCATTAGTAATTGTCATTCGTTCACTGTCCTCTTTATCATATTTATTTTCTTTTGTGCGGGTGCCATTTTGGGTCCAGGTATGATGCCAGACCGCAGAGCGTTGACACTGCCCTAAACACAAACCACCAAACAAGGCTTAACTTGTTGCAATCTGGGCACTACCAGTGCAGTTCTCAGGGCAAGTGATATGCAGTGCCTTCAGACTTTTTTTAAAGGGACAGTCTACTGCTGGAGATGAATATAAACATCTTGATGCACACAAATCTTTCCCTTTGATGGTAACTGTTAGGTCAGAACTCGCGGTTTTGGCAGGAATTTACATTTTATTGCCAAAGAAAGTCAGGCCAGAGACGATGACTGTACCATGCTGTGTTAAAACTAAGGTGGCAGTCTGGGCATGTTGGTGATTCACGATGGAAATGTACAGCGCAAATAAAGACGAGGACACAAGGAAGACACGAGCGCTGGTGTGTTCCATGTGTCTTCATTGTGTCAAGTGTTCCATCTGTCTTCCTTGTGTCCTCGTCTTTATTAGCGCTGTACATTTCCATCATGTGTTAAAACTTTGCGGCTCTCCAACCACTTGGAAACATCGTTTGGAGTCTATATACTACATTTCATGAATAGGACTAAGTACAATACATAGCGTTTTTTGAAAGTAAAGGTAGCATTACAATGAAGACCATTGGGCAAGAGGACTACATAACAAAGAAGAACTTTCAAAGAATGAGTCACCAACTAGCCCAGCACCAAGTTTTACTGGAATGCATAGCGTCATTTTTAATTCTTGCTAGAAGAAACTACAGATGCATTAATTTTTTTTTTCTTGCAAGTATTCACAACTTCTTGCACAGTTTAACCATGTCTTCTATCATCTCTTCTAATGGTTTCAGAAAGGCAGACTGCCGCTATGCTGGCAGTGGTGCTGTTGGCAAAAGTGGTTGCTGATATCTGTGAAAGATGTCAGCAGTATTATTTTACTGATAGTAGTTGTTTTAAAACCACCTTAGTACCTTCAACTGAAGACTTAAAACACCATGCATCTTGGTTAATGTTACGCTCACCACTGCCGCTGCATGCCACATAGGCAGTGCAGCAGTCGTGTCCATACAGAGTTACTATACTAACCATACATCATGGCCCCAATGTCAGCAATTAAAGACACCTTCTACCATGTGAAAAATTGGGCTTTAAACTGTTTTGCGATGTTCCTCAGAGCCACAGCCTGGTATTCGCTAATTTGGTTATGGAGCTATTGGCTGCAGCATAAATTAAAAAAAAAAGAAGACAGAAGTCATTAGACTGGCCCCTTAACGGCAATGTGCCAGCAGAGGGTAGGCCAAGCCAGTGCAGAAAATCATGCTAGAGTTATTCCGCAAGACTTTACAAAACCGAAAATGTGACAACCGAAAATAAATCATTAGCACATAACGGGATAATTAAAACAGGCAGGTGCTTCTGTATCTAACACAGTAACTAACCACATCCCTACAGCCGTGCCATCACTGACAACCGGTATAGCAAAGGTACTAATATAGTAAAGATTTTTGCCGGTCTCAGCAACTTAACTACAGGAGGATTTTACTGCAGTATGAAAAGATCAAGAAGCACTGATCTTGTGTGTCACTTTGTACAATGTTTGTGCACTGATTGTTTTCCCCGAACAATCAGCCTTGAATGAAATACCTAACTCCTCAAACCATCCAGTGCAGCACATCAATGCCGTCAAAGCACAAAGCACAATGAAGGGTGCACAAGTAGCCTCGTGCATTCTGAAAAAGTCGTGACTGGCACAGACTTACAGAAGAGGAGCAGGTGCCTGTATCAGGCTAGTTAGTCTGCAGTTCTGAACACATGTGATACTGAGCTTAGTCGAACAAGGCGCGAGCACTAAATGTGCCTCACACCACACCGTATGAATGCCAAAAACTTGCACTGTCCCCTCCAAGCTGAGTACCATATTTTCTCACTTTTAGGCACTGCCCTGTCTTTGTAACAAGACAGGTAGAAGAAAATGACTGCATGCAAATGTAGGGACTCCATTCATGAGCCAACCATCTTGACAAAAGTGAGGATAATGACTAACTAGCAGCAGCACAACCATTAGTGAAGTGGTTGCTGAGAGGGGCCTTAAAAGAAGTGCAGCACTGGTCACCACTTATGTCATCAAAGAGAAGGCAGTGCTACACGCATCAATCTTATACATAGTACTGGTAGTTCTCCACTTCACAAAGCTAAAATATTTACTCAACAAATTTTCAACATTTCCATTTGGGTTAGCCTGCAGAGAAATTTTTTCACCTTTCTTCAGTCAAAGCAACATTAAGTTTGTCGTCACATGAGATGTTTTTCTCATGAATAATATTACTGTAGAATACCATGAAACGAGTATTACGGCCCATAAAATCCAGGATTTGTGCAGTCATGGATTTGTGCCATATGGCTAGTCTTTAATGGTGGCAAGCTGTTCACTATGACTAGACAATTAAACAACTCAGCTTCACTACGCAGACCTGTAAGGTACCAGACATCACATTTGGCTTGAAAGGAAAACTTAGCACGGTTACAGAGAACGTTCACTTCAGTGAACTTCAGCAGGCGCAATGTGATACGGCAAATAAAAAGTCAGCAAAAAAGTGCTTCCACTGAAAAGCTGAACAGCAGTTTTGTGAAGCTGTGTTTCAACAATGAGTGTAAGCTATCCAGTTGCCTACCTGTCGCTCAGCACACCACCAGTTCATTACATGCCCTGACATTGTCCGTTTTCTCTTGATTTCGGCAAGAATATCTTTGTCCGTTTTCTCTTGATTTCGGCAAGAATATCTTTATCTCTTGTTTGTTCCCTTACCACTGATAACCCAATCACTTAGCATGCTACGTTCCCTTACCACTGATAACCCAATCACTTAGCATGCTGTTCCCTTACCACTGATAACCCAATCACTTAGCATGCTATGTTCCCTTACCACTGATAACCCAATCACTTAGCATGCTATGTTTCCTTACCACTGATAACCCAATCACTTAGCATGCTATGTTCCCTTACCACTGATAACCAAATCACTTAGCATGCTATGTTCCCTTACCACTGATAACCCAATCACTTAGCATGCTATGTTCCCTTACCACTGATAACCCAATCACTTAGCATGCTATGTTTCCTTACCACTGATAACCCAATCACTTAGCATGCTATGTTCCCTTACCACTGATAACCCAATCACTTAGCATGCTATGTTCCCTTACCACTGATAACCCAATCACTTAGCATGCTATGTTCCCTTACCACTGATAACCCAATCACTTAGCATGCTGTTCCCTTACCACTGATAACCCAATCACTTAGCATGCTATGTTCCCTTACAACTGATAACCCAAAAAATTAGCAGGCTAATCCATTAATGCTATAAGCTCGAGCACCTAGAATAGGCAAACTGCAATTTCTTTTCTAATACTAGCACTGCACATCGATATCACTCTTACGCAGTGGTTCCCAGATGGCACTGACTGCACTGCGAGTGATCATTGCGGTTTTGGTATGTGGGTGCCAGCTCCGACACACTCCAGGAGCACACTGCTGCCATCTTGTGGGGTTGTTGTAAATTTGGCCTGCAAGGACAGTGGGAAAAGGACGAAATGATAGCAGCATTCATGTACCCATTATGCCCACACAACAACGAAATAAGCAGCTGAGAAATGCAAACAAAATGGCACGGTCACATCCATGGCACAATAGATAAGACGAAACCCAACAACACAGAAAAAAATCATGGGTCAAGATGAATTACAGATGTTCAAAGCTATAAAACACAGCACGATCGTTTTCATTTGCATTGAAAATGGCTTTTATATACATCTCCCACAAAATTATATGGTTCAGGGCTGCTTGTCACAGTACTAGTACATTGTGGTGCAATTCAGGAAGCAACCAGACTTCCTTTCTTTCTGTTATGCAGACATTGCTAAAAAACATGTTGTGCAATCAGCCAACGAGTTTTAGATAGCTAGTGCTGTAAAATTAAGGATCACCTAATATTCAGCACCACTAGGTGCTGAGGGAGCTTTTGACCAGAGTGGTACATACACAACTACCTTCTACATTCTTAGGCATGCATGAAGCACTCATCATTCTTATATCGAAACCAAATATAACCAGTTGAATTCAGCTCTATCAGCTAATTTTTTAAGGACAAGATATGCAAGCCACATCCCCAGTTTTTGTAACTGCAGCCACTGCTACGGCAAAAAAATACCTTGCTGGTTCATGATGGACTGCACATGTCATAACGAAACTTTCAGGTGAGCAGTGTGGCACACTATCAAGAAAGAAATGAAACAGCGGCAAGGGTAGAATTATGTGCTCTTCCAATATTTAGTGCCCCTAAATTTCTGCCATAATGAAAAAAGTTACAGTAAAACACCCTTAATTCAGACTTCAAGGGACTAGGAAAACTGTTCATTGTATTATCCAAAGGCTGAATTATCGTACGGGGCCCCCGACAAAGCGGAAAACCGTCGCATCAAAACAAATCTAGTTGAAGAAAACCTAGGCTACGGTTGTCGGCTGCTCAGATGAAAACAGCGCGGCAACAGGGATTTTTCGTAGTTCCGTTAAATGCTTTGCTCCGTGCACAATGTCAGGAATGCCGAAGCAGAACTGCATCAGAATAGCAAAGGCCTCCGCGGCCACCTTGATGGTGCACAGGCGGTATTGTACCATGGAATTCAGGCTTTGCGAGCGATATTCGGGCGATCACTTTCTGTGCTGGTCGTACCTCAATAGGCTGCCTTACGACCCAAGCTATGTCTGAAGTAACAAACCTCTGACTTTGGCTGGCACCAGGGCAACAGTGTAAATCATTCAAATTTCCTCATTAACAGATTGAATTAACGAGGTTTTACTGCAACTACATTTAACATCTACCTGAGTGCAACCATCTGGTGACAAAGAAAAGCTAAACAGGTTCTTCAAATTTTCATATGGATAAACTCAAGAACGTTCCTACTTCCGTGCCCCAGACTGTGGTCTTGTGACAAGTAAAGTTTTGGTCTAGTTTTACTGCCACCAGCTAAATCTCTGTCGCGCCGGGAAATTTAAAGTTTTTCGAAGCAGGTAAAATTCAATATCGAAAATCATTTGCCCTATTTTGGCATTACATAGAAAAAAAATCATGTCGTTCAAGTCATGGCAGAGGCAATCAGAGGACAAGGTTGACAGAAAGAGCTAAAATAGTGCATGTGCAAAGTGACTGAAGATGTAACATGACGTAGTTAAATATTGCAAGGCCATTTTTATAGCAACTCACGAGTTTCAATTCAGTTTCGTTCAAGGTTTCACATCGCTACTTCAGTGCATATCATTTGCAAGTCAGGACAAGACTAGCCAAGCACAAATTTGATAACTGCAAGCATGTATGAGTAAGATGGTGCATGAAGTGGCCCCAAGAGAGATGGTAACAACTCTCTTGGACAGCCTGCACTACAGATAGCTTTTAGCTAAAGCTCAACATGAGTGCTGCGAAATGCTTGAAATGGCAATTTCTTTCTTTGATGGTGTGCACATTATCACTACGTGGTGTTTTTCACTGCTTTCCAGGGGTGCAGAATAAGCGCTCATTTTGAATGAGAATTCACAAGGGTAGAAACTTGGGCGAGTCGGTAACGGTCGGTAAACGAGTCGGTAGCGCCTGTGTTGTGTCTGTCTTTCTATGTCCCTTTGTTCCGTTTTGCGCTACCCTCACTTTCCATGAATGAGAATGTCATTCGATCCTAACGACAAAGAATAATCTCATGTGGCAGGCAGACAATGACGTTCGACGCTAACTCATTCAAATCAAATGCTATTAAATGTTAAAGTGTGACAAGTATAACCTACCAGCGGTGGCTAGCAGACAGCATGGCAAGCACATTCCTGTGCTACACTCAGAACTTCAAAGCTCCGTATACTAAACGCTCGTGAGAATGTAAACTAGGGTCACAGGAGCTTCACGATTTTGATGTAACACCCCTGTCACACGGGCACCGCAAAGCCCTTTGAGAATCAGGTCCCTAAATCCAAAGGCATAAGGAGTGCAGCCACACTGCACAAATGTTACGCCTTTGCCGCTAAGGGCCTCGGAGACGAAGGCGCCTGCCCGAGACCTTTGGAGCCCAAAGGCGCGGCCTTCGAGAACCTGCGATCGCAGTGCCGTCCAACGTCAGAAAATAAAAGCAATAAAAAAAGAGATACAGCCAACAATGTTTGAAAACTTTTTTAAAAATATGAAAGATGTGTCTGGCTTTGCGTTTTGTACGAGTGTTTATATTTTATGCCCAGATTTCAAGACAGTGCCAGTGTTGCAGCAACACCGAGTGCCCATGGCGGCCAAGGCATTACACAAAGCCTGCTGCTGATAGTAGCTGTTGCAGTACTTTTAAGAAAGCAATTACAATGAAAAAAAAAATTGTCTGAGCTCAACGAATGAACAGAATACCCCAGTTCAATTTTAAAACACTCACTTCAGCCGCCTCGAGCACAGCAGCGGGTGCTAAGCCTGAACGACTGTTTCATCTTTGAGCTGCACCATGTAGCTGCGTCGCTGCTCCTTTAAGCTTTCACTCCTTTGGTGAAAAAAGGTGCCTTTGTTAGAAAGGCCTTTGAGGAACGCCGTGTGACAGGAGTATAAAACAGCATGTTGTGTATGGCTTTCTCATCGCATCCGACACTTTTGGCATCGTTTAACCCAATACCATGACTCAAAAGCTATAGTACTATGCATTTCTAAACTATTTAACTGTGCATTTTCATCCTTCAGTATCCATCCTAAATGGTCCACAATGGGTAAAAAGTATTTTCCGGTAATCTTTTCTAACAGGATAACCTGCTTGGGCAAACTTAAGCTACTAATAAAGTTGCGCTCAATTGCAATACCATGCAGTGACACCCAAGGAGAACCGGCTTACCTGTGTTAGCTGATGTGCAACGTATATCGCAGTCTCAGTATGCAATGTGATCGGCCCACATAGGACTTTAGATGCTCCATTTGCAAGTGCCATGAATACAACCAACTGCAATGATGAACAGAGCAATGCAAGAGAAGGGACACAGTGCAATTTATTTCCCATGTTGTGCAACATATAACAAAGGAAATCTTGCATATTCAGAACAAAGCGAAGGCGTTGAAAGCAGCAATGGACCTTTTTCCAGTGGCGTTCACATCGGTGTTCTGCCTCGCGAAGACTGCGGACAACTCACTGCACTTTCTTTTCCAATGACTAGCATTTGTGCAACAAACAGCATGACAAACTGCGAGACAGTAATAAGGTGCAGTGCCAGCATATTTTTGGCCTGCGAAGATGCACACATGGTTTTGCCAAGCACTGGCACAAGCGAGAAGACATAGTCTGGTTTTCCAGAGTCCTTGAGATGGGTATTGAGATAGGTACGTGACAGGTGTGTTCAGAGATGGGTTAAGCCTATCTGCTCTGGTCAGACGAAGCCAGCACTGCTTTTAACTATTGCCCTAATGCAAGCCCACTCTGTCATTTTAAAGGAATTTTCGCAGAAAAGATATAAGGGAGCACAGCAGGCTATCCCGGCAAGCTTGTTTTGCCTAGTGGACACCAGATGGGTGAGTGCACTATTAGAAAAAGGTCCATTTTAATTTTAATCCCAAGCGACTCCGCTAACAGTACCGATACAGTACCCAAATATTGACAATGACCAAGACGGTAATGTACCGGCGATTTTCACGACCTAGAGGAAATGCTACAAGCGATCCAGTATGGCGACGTTATGAAGGACTCCTTCTCTGGGAACCCAGGGTAGAATCGCGCTTGTTTTAAAATTTCCGAATAAACTTGCTCTTGTTTGTTGATGGCGGCAACCTCATGTGAGCCAGACTTTCACTTCTTGGGAGTGCAAAGGAATTGCAGTCTAGCATTTGAAAGTGGCCGGTGCCAAAGTGGGGTGGTAGATGGTCCACGCGTGTACAATGCACAGATAACAAAATTAGAAGTGCAGCTTTCTGCATTTTAATACTACAGGTAAGCATGGGCCAGCCAGTCATGCTGCTTGTGCAGAAATGAAGAAAGAAAAGCTTACTATAGTTGGATGCAGCTCAGAACAAAGCGGCAAATTCCCCTCGAAAGAGGCCCTCTAGCCAATGGTGTCGACCGATTATCACGATGCCACAGTTAATTTAATTAAGCTATGGTTATTTCCCATTCACCTCTCACACCCTGCGATTTCCAGGTAAGATGTCCCAGTCAAAGAGGAGAATCTGTCAAGGCTGTTCGACTAGCAAGAGGCTGCCACTATTGATAAATAAGTGCGAATTTATCTATAAATTGTAAAACAAGCTCGTTTCTACCTAAGCTGACCTCAGATGTTGGTTAACTTGAGGTGCCCTTTCTAGGTCGTGAAAAATCGCTAATACTGGTTGAAATCAAGGACAGTGAAGTCGCCTTTTTTTCCCACTATTTTCACAGAGCAAATAACCGTGCCTCGTGCTCTCAGTGCGCTAACAGTCGATGCCAGGCATGTAAAAATGTAAGGCTGCTATGACAATTCTGTTCATTCGACTCTATTCAATTGTTATCATCCACCTGCATGACAGCCTTTAAAACAGTGAAAGTTTGGGCCAGTTGGTAAGGGTGCATAGTGTTGTAGCAGCACAAGACAGACATATAGAAGAAGATAGGTTAGGATGAAGTGCTCACCATCAACTGAGCAAATTTTGCAAACGATATTGTTATGAAGACGACGAAGTTGGCAGTGGCGTGGTACGGAGCGCTCGTGCTAGGCCAGCGGGCATCAAATCATATCTCTACCATTGCTGCCATGTACCATGCCGCTGCCAACTTAGTCGTCTTCGTAGCAATATATACAAAAAATGTTAGATGTGCTGTCCACTTCGACTGCTTCTAGTCAAAGCAACAGCTTGGGGGCAACAACAAAGTGAAAAAAAAAAATCAGAAAGGAATGGAATTTGAATTAAATAATATTACCCCATCCCCCTTTACATGGACAACAAAATAGCACATCACCATACACTGATGTCATAATAAGACCTATCATTACAGAGAAAGTCTGCACAAAAGTCGTCGCACTTGAAATGTGTCTGTTAGCCATATGTTCTCAGCGATGTTTGGTAACAAGTAATCCTTTCTAGTGCAGTAAAATCATCCTTTTAGAAATACAGGCTCAGTGCATGATAACTGCGCTGTCATGGTCCTGCGAGTGTTCCAATACAGCAGGAAAACTTGGTTTCCACGCTCTCTGCATTGCTGGCACCAGAAAACCCGCACAACACTTAGCGGCTGCTATATCTCGTTTGTGTGGACAAGTTCATTTAAAACTTTTCATAGAAAGACTATAACAGTGACTGAATGTGCCAGTGAAACACTCTTAATGGAGCAAATGGTGTGGTCCTGAACATGCTGACCATTTTTAGACTAGTTCGCGGCATCAGCACAGCGTAGCATCATTTTGTGAAAATCAAATCTCCAATTAAGGTCACCCGCCATGGTGGCTCAGTGGTTAGGGCGCTCGGCTACTGATCCGGAGTTCCCGGGTTCGAACCCGACCGCACAGCGGCTGCGTTTTTATGGAGGCAAAATGCTAAGGCGCCCCGTGTGCTGTGCGATGTCATTGCACGTTAAAGATCCATTATTCCGGAGCCCTCCACTACGGCACCTCTTTCTTCCTTCCTTCTTTCACTCCCTCCTTTATCCCTTCCCTTACAGCACCATTCAGGTGTCCAATGATATATGAGACAGACACAGCGCCATTTCCTTTCCCCAATTATTATTATTATTATTATTATTATTATTATTATTAAAGTCCATTCCCCTCCCTCGAACATAGGTTGCCTGCTATGTAGCTGCAACATGTAGCACACCTGATCTTGGAGGTGCTTGTCAACACAAGCGTTGTGCTCCAGTTCCTGCAGAAGCTCTCGGGCTGCTGCTGCTCCGACATCCTCTGCCATCACATCTGCACAGGGAATGCATGACCATCAGAACACGCCGCCAGCAGATGTGCATCTGTTGTCCATAACTGGGCCTACGATTCACAGTTTTGGCTGAAAAGCATCGATAAACATTGACTGGTAAATTATAAGCTACATTTTAGTGAGTACTACTTCATCCCCAAGTAGTATATGTAAACAAAAAAATTGTATGTCGCTTTGGTTAGCTATGCCTGATGTGTCAGGGAGGATGAGGACAGACGGAAGTTGGCCTCTGTCAATAGGTTATCGCGCTCTTATGACAAAGCAACTACATTCACTGAGAACAGAGCTGTTATAGGCTAGAAAAGGTCAATCAATCAATCAATCAATCAATCAATCAATCAATCAATCAATCAATCAATCAATCATTTTATTCAGACATGAACTTGTATGCACAGTACATGCCCACGAGATGAGACAAAAGGAAGAAGCTGCTGGCATTCTTCCTGACGAGGCCTCATCCCGGGTCACACATCAAAGGCAGAAGGGTGGTTACATTCATTAAAACTCAACAAGCTCTTTAGTTCAATTTTCACAGTAGTTGAAAGTTAATGAAAGCACATAGGATAACAAAGAGAAAAGAAAAAGACCAGTAACGCTACAGTTCGCAACACAATAGAAAATATGACAGGAGTGAGGCTATCACTGTAAACACTACATAGCACAAGTATTTGATGGGTCAGTCGTACGCATAAAAAGCATCTTCATTTTCTTTTTGAAATGACAAGTGGTTTTACAAGTTACAGCTTCGTCAATTATGGAAGGATACACATTGCAAACTGCAGAAATTTGGTTATCAATGTGTTTGGTGCCGTAGTTTGTCCGGGCACGACTGGAAATAAAAGAAGTGACTCGCAGACTATAGCGTATGTTTCTGTTCACGTACTTGTTTCTGAAAGATGTGATGTCCTGCTTTATTTTATGATAAATATGAACAGCAACTGAAAGCTTATAGCACAGTGGGAATGGAAGAACATTGAAGGACTGTAATAAGCAGTCACCTGAGGAAGGATTAGGAGAACATGCGCGCAGAGCTCTTTTTTGTAATGATAGTAATCTGGCTGTGTCAGTTTTGTTGCAAGTGCCCCAAAGTAAAAAAAAAATCAGAATACAGGTCTTGCCCCCCCCCCCCCCCCCCCCCCCCCCCCCCCCCCCCCCCCCCCCCACAGCCATTTTTGCATGTAAACTGCAGCTACACGAAAGCTTTTTTTTTTTGTCAGTAGATCTCTGGGGCAAGGCTATGCTGCCATTCGCTTACAAGCATTGAACATGAAGTCTTTTTTTTTTTCTTAATGTCATGAGTTTGAATTAAGAGGCAGAAAAGGAAAAAAAATGGCCAAATTTAAATCCATTTTTTTCTGGGATAAATGTATCTTTTGCTGTGGAACAAACATTACCACAGCCAGGGAGAGGCAAAAACCGATTTTTTACTAAGAATGAAGATGGCGTTTCTCCTTTAAAAATGTCCGGTAATAGGGCCTACACCTCTACACTACACACCATTATACACTATTACACTATTATAGACACTATTATATAAGAAGCAACCTGAAGGCGGCTGTAACTTAGGGAATGTTAATGAAGATTCTCTCATAAAAGGTTCTTGCCACTTTCAAGAATTTATGCAGCCCAGATTCTTTAAGTATGGGGTGCAATCTTAAAGTGATTTGAAACGTGGACAAAAAACAGCCCCTATAGCGACTTGAATGTTGAGTGAATGTACTTCAGTGAACTACTGGCAGGTGCAGATCTGTTACCAAAGAAGTGGGAAGAACCTGCAATTTATTTCCAAAAATCTGTTACACTAATAATTTTGAATGTTACTAAAAGAAGCAGACAGCATAACCTACTATATGCAACTACAAGCTTCATATATGATACTCTTATCACATGAACTTTAAACAAAATTCTTATGAATTTTGTCTTTTCGAAGCTGTTGAGATGCTCTACCTACCCCTCACCTTTACCTAGCCATTCGTACAGGATGGAAAGCTGCACATTTTGGCAAATATTCCTTTAAGTAAATGAGAAAATTTCTATTTCATGCAAACGGTATTCATCTGGCGGCATTAAGTGTGATGTCAATTAAGTCACGTCATTAGTACTTGCACACAGAAATGCGCACATATTACACACTTGAAAGACAAGTCTAGAGTAACACCACACCGGGGCTCAATGTCTCTTTATCACTGTTGTTGTTCACACCACTCCACTGTAGTACTAATACCCATTTGGTATGGTATTTAATGTTTAACATGCCGAATGACACATGCCGCAGCAGAGGGCTCCGGATTAATTTGGACTGCTTGGGGTTTTTTAATGTGCGCGAACACCTTACAGCACAGGAGATTTCTTTTTTTACATTTCAGCTCCACTAAAATGCAGCTGACACGGCTGGGATTAGTAGATCCCGAGATCTAGGGATCAAAAAGACAAATGCCATGCAGCCACTGAGCCACTATGGAGGGTTACTCATATTCATTTGGCTGAATGACTGTTTCATGAATAAAATTAAAAATCTAAACCTGAATGCTCTGTTACTTCACCAGGCAATTATTAGAAATTAAGTCAAGACTTTCCTGACACTCGGGATAGTACTTATTATGAAGAGCAGTAGAACTGTATAACACTTCCACAGTATATCGTAAGAATATTTATATTAGAATGCTTATATGTTTACATAATAGTTAACCTTTCTCCACTTTTACGAATTTTTATCATTTGGGATATTGCTGAGTGGACGCACGTGCAACCACACACATCTGTTTCCAGCACACTGTTCTATTAGAAATCCGAAGCTTTACCATAACGCTTTCGAAGCAGTAAAGGCCATTGGCTTCCCTGTCCCGATAGTTGACAGTTTTTTCTAAATGTTCTGTATTACTCAGTGAATACATAGCTGACAAAAATTCCCACTCACTTCGTTTTCCCAACGCACTTGCAGCACGTATCAGCCCAGTTGAAGACTTGGCGAGCAAACTGTAGGCGAGAAAGAAAGTTTATTTGTCATAGCACTTCGTGACAACAAGCAATATCTGCTCATTTCAGGCAACCACTGCTGCGGCCCCACTCATGCCACACACTAACAAATGACTACACACTCAAGCATACAATTTACATATCCTTAAAATAAAATCCAATGCTTTCTCACCACTTTCATGCTTTTCTTATGCATTGCTGATCTAGAACCCTCTCACATCAGGGTTGCAGCAGGTGGCATTATTAAAAGATGCAAGCAACATTTTCGGAAAATACTGAAACCAATTTTCTAATGCTCTAGAAATGTGTTCTTCCTTTTCGTAATGTACCCAGGTTATAACGCTTACTGCTGCCTTCACTGTTACTCTTTGTCATCTCATCATCCAGAATAATTCCAAACCCATGTTTGTTAGTTTGATCAGTATCTGCCAAAGGTCTGTCAGGTGGTGTTTTCAGACACCAGACTGGACAGAAGCTATACTTTACAAGCTCGCAGAAGTACTTATAGATGAGCTGCTAGGTCTCGCAACAATGAAATGTACGCTTACGGTGAACACCTGAGTGTATGGCCGAGCTCTTCAAAGTGCCAGTGCATCCGTCCCAGCCCCGCATAAAAATGAACTCGCACGCAACGCGAAGCACCCCTTCCACGTGCTTCTGCAAGTGCTTTGGTGCGCGGCCATGTCAAACACACGGGTGCTCTGAAAACCGTGCTCACCGCAGATCAACCTATACATCATACTATATGGAAAGGATACAGAAAGCATCCAGATTTTCATATCATGCAGCCTCCATATACCAATAATTCTATAGTGCAGATCACACAGAAACATTTCAGTACAGAGGGGATGAGAAAGTGTGCTCCTATAGACAAGCATCATGTTTGTAAACATGACGCTTTTAATGTTTGGAACGGTGGCACTGTAAACAGAGGTAGCATTGAAGTCGGCAGCAACGCGTGGTGTAGGCAAAAATGACTCATGCCTACACTGTGCCAAGCGACGCTGCCTTTGAAACTAACTCGTTTATGCAAATATTTCATAGTGTGCACGTGCTTGTGGTTAGAAGCATTTTGTTGAAGCTGGAGAGTAGCTCTGCAGTTTTTCAACCTGTATGTCAAAAGGAATTGCCAGGCGGGGCACTGCAACAACTTCCTTCACTGCTCATAGATGGCAGCAAGTAACAGTGCGGCTACTGTGGGTGACTATGTTGACTGATAAAATGAAACCAAGAAAGCACGAAGTATAGACAGAAACTGGTGTTCTACAGTTCTCAACAAATGGGCCAATACAGCATACCTTATTGGTAGTACAAGAAGTAGCAAGATGCAATGCACGACGCGAAGCAGATCTTTTATGTGACGAACATTGTGTTGTGCTTCCCATTTTCTTCAAGCCACTTCATTCCAGAGAATGTGGAAAATTACTTGATACTTAAGTCATAAAGTCACTTTGAATAAGGCAAATGCGATCTCTCTGTTCTTCGGAACTTTGTCGACCACACAGCGTGCTTAAATAGTTTATTCTGCTTGATAAAATTGACAGTTGTGGCAGGGGTCAAGGTCTCGCTCCACCGGTAATGTCCACATGAATGCACTCTATTTGCGTCCTTGGCTTTGGGGGGGCTGCACAAGCACATACATTAGACATTTTTCTCGAGCTTCAAAGAATAAGTTCGCCTTGCCGAGCTGAATATTTGAAGTCATTGTTTTTTTTTTAATTTGCATTCAAATGACCACCTTCTGCTTGATCACAGTGTTTTTTTTTTTGTGGTATTTTCTGTTTTCGTCAGGTTCTGATTGACCTGCAATGGGAAAATTCAGCCAATCTGGAAAATAACATTACAGGTTTGGATAGATCCTAGTGACGTTTAATCGCTTCCTAGCACCGGTGTTGAA
The DNA here is from genome assembly GCA_030143305.2 of Amblyomma americanum. Taxonomy (NCBI): domain Eukaryota; kingdom Metazoa; phylum Arthropoda; class Arachnida; order Ixodida; family Ixodidae; genus Amblyomma; species Amblyomma americanum. Next base: position 74,481 of record JARKHS020014574.1, on the reverse strand, counting down.
AAGGCACATTTGTTGAAGCTCGCAAAAGTGAAAATAGAGAAATAACTATGCGCCACCCAAGTCTAGTGCTGCTTCAAACGTCCCGTTTATCAACTTGTTACAAACGTTGAAGGAGACTGGCAGCTGCTTTTTTGTCTTTTTTGCACAAAGAGAGGGCCGGCACATAATCTCGATGATCGGCATTTGAGAAGGGCTCCCTGCAGTCAACTTACAGTGATATGCACACGGAATATCGCGTCTAAACTTCTCATGCTGAGAGGACAACAGAACGCAAATGAGTTGCAGGTGTTGATTCTTGCGCTGTTCGCCCCGCGTTTGAACAGAAACCATGCACATTAAGAGACACAAAGTAACTGATCAGATTTCAATGCAGAAATGCAATGCTAGCCATGAAGCCGAGCCGTCACCGAACCTGTTCCGCTCCACAGCCGCTGCTCATTGCTATCGCTCCCATCTGACAGCCATAAACCCGTGGAAACTTCGCACGCTTCATTTTTTCTGCCTTGCGGCTCAACCAATCGCACCACAATTTGCCGGCACATCACGAATTGCGTTAAAAAAAACGCAAGTGTGGCACACAGAATGCGGACAGTTTAGCCTCTTGCCTATGCAGCGAAAGTCACTGCTGACGCCAGCGCCACCACATCTCCACGACGTTACAGCCTGATGCTTGTCTTTACTCAACAGATTTCAATATCACAATAAAATGTCCTTCTGGGCTCTCTGACAGGGCATCGAAATTGAGACAAGTGGAGAGGGGAGCACACTGACACAATACCGCTTCCGGTGCCGAATGCTTTCGCCTCGGGCTCCTTGACGCGCTCCACGGACACAGTGACCGTCGATGGCAGCTGCTCCTTGAGGACGGCAGTCGCAGTGTTGGCCATCATTTCAGCCACCTGATCAACAGCAAGGGAAGTGAAGGCAATGATGAGCTCGGCAGGCAAACTTAGAGCATACCTGGGCAAGCAATTATCAGCATCCGTCTCGGCACACCTAAGTGGTTACATAGAAAAGCAATAACTTCTTCCACACTTAGGGATTCCATTGAATGCACAGCACTTTCTCTATCACATGAGCAATAATGCTATCGATCTTAGTGGTCCCATTTTTTTATCGCTTATCCGTTTTGCTGTACCATCTAAAGAAAGGCAGTAAGACACATTCCCTTTCTTGCTTTCAACAACTCACTTTACCCTTCAAAAGCTGCCACTCTGACCTAGTTCTGCATTTACATTGCAGCTATGGGCACAGATGCATGTTGCACGACTCCATAACTGTTTCTTCTCCCCAAAGAGTCGACAGCTCGGAAAACAGCTCGAATTCATCCAATTAAGAATCAAGCTCGCCAAGCATGAGTGAAAAACAAGTCGTGATAGGACACGCACCCTGACAGGTAGGACACCGGCTACAAAGGACCTGCCCCTGACTTCGACCACATGGCCTGGCTCTGTGAGGCTGATCGGCCTAAGGCTGCCTGCAGGCTCCGTGTGAACTTCGACCAGGCCACCTCCCTTGGGGTAGTAGCCCCTGCACCCACATCACAGCCTGTTACCACATTTACTTGTTTTATTTATTTATTTGGTACCTGCATCGCCTTTCGGCATTACAGCACGGGGGCACTTGCACATTCACAAAACAAGAAATCATGCACTTAACGCAGTGAAAAAAGGCTTCATTTGGTACAACATTAACAGTATGTGGCGGCAAGGCATTCCATTCGCGAACTGTACGCAGAAAAAACTAATATCGGAGTATGTCACCTTTAAAAGGAAATTCATAGAGCTTTAAATTGTGGTCCCTTCGCTTTGAGACATAGAAAGGCGGCTTCAAATATTTCGTTCCGTCTATACCAGTCTTGGAATAGAAAATATTGTGTAAAAATTTTAATCTCAGATTTCTTCTTCGAGTTTTAAGTTCAAAGTTTTCAGTTTTAAATAATAAATATGCTTTTAAAACAAAACAGACCTCAAAATTTGGCAGTGCGTTCATTACATGGAGTAAAATTCAGAAAAAATTTGAAATAGTAGTAAAAATGGAACTAAAACAAGGTTGATGAAATAAAACACCTGGTATGACCCGCATTCTAACAATATAGATTTTTCAGCATGGTTCCATGCTCGACAACACTGTGCATATATTTATCGTAAAGCCGCACATATAATTTTTGTAGCGGCCCATAATAGCTGAGCTGCAAAGAGTTGCTAAATCTTTAGCATGGCAGATCGAACAGAGAACCCTTAGAGACCAGGCGTGGTTTCATTGGTTCTTGAGTTCTGTGCAAAACATTCTTATTAGCTATTCATCCCACAGGATCAAGTATATATGTCCTGACATACTACAGAGCACTTTACTGTATTGTGTACTTTCGGCACTCCGATAAGCACTCCTGCTAGCATTCAATACTATGATCAGCAGACTGCACACCAAAAGAGAGGGGTGCGCTTATTACCTGAGCAAATACGAATATACATGATGGACTGGCCAAAAGTGTCAGTGAATAGATCGGCTGATCAAGAGTGTCTGTGAACAATGATGACTGACTATAAAAAAAAATGTATATGGGTAAAACCCCCTCCATGTATGTGACTAGAGCAGTCCAAAATCAGAAAAGGACTATTGCACAGCTTTAGAGCATACTAGCTGTATGAGAACTCTTTTTCAGGCTAAGTGGTGTCCAACATCCCCATTCACTTGGATTGCTAGGAAATGCAGTAAAGCTATCGTCGTCACTTCCCTCATTGAGGAGGAGAGGAGAAAAGGAAGATAAAGCAAGAAAAGAGGGAAATATTTCAGGAACGGAATAATAAAGAGAGAAAAAAAGCAAAAAGTTAAAAGATGACATACACCCATGGTGGCATTAAAACTTGCGGCAAAACGGCACTGCACACAATGTGCAGAATTTCTGTCCCCACCAATTCTGCACAACAGTCTCCTGTAAGCATTTAATGATTCACTAAAATGACGATGCATTCATGCTTCTGAAAGCACTGAAGCATGTTGGCCCCTTAGAGGCACTATGGCCTGCAGGTCCCCAGATAAAGGCATTGCACTTGGCATGTACTACAAATGCTCTAAAGGCACGCTGAAGAAAACTCCATACAATTTTTTTTAGTGAAGTTTGATTCTTGGCTCCTTGTGGCCACTGGGGACGACTCTATACAATTTTTGTTTTCAGTAAAATTCAACTCTTTGGCGCTTTGTTAATATGCTGTTTACTTGACAGCAAAAAAAGACATTTAATGCTCAGAAATTCGTATTTAATCATCGAACGTTACAATGCGACAGCGTTAAGGGTCCCGTTCAGCGGAAGACCCAGTGGCAGCAGTGTGAGTGAAAAAATCCCCTGGGAATCAGTTGCCCCCCCCCCCCCGCCACCAGGGTCATGTGACCTCATGATAACACAACCTGCCCACTGGACTGTGAGCAAACTGTTCACCGTCGCAGGTTGCAGTGAAATTAATCATTGGACAGAAGAGACTGCTCAGGAGGAGAAACCTGGGTCTCACAAGCCCCACTGGTGGCTGCGTTTGAAGCGGCCACCTGCCTGGACGGGGTACATCCGTACCAGGAGTGGTATGGGGACTGCCCATGCTCTATGAATGCAAAGTAGAGATTGACCAATTCCTCCTATATGGGCCCATTAACACTGTTGCGTCATGCCCTTAAGGCAGAGCATCTGTGGCCCCTCAGATTATTTTCTTCCTGCTATTCAATTCAAACTCATCTGATATCAAGAATGAAAATGACCCCATGATCACTGTTTGGAAGTGAATGATGGTGTAGCCTGCTGTCAGAGAGTTACATATAATTTTTTTTATATATAACTGTAGTCTGCTTGTGGAAATGGCCAATGGAAGCAATACCTACATATCAATTTTTGTTGTTTCTACCTAATAAAAGCTCAGTTTTCAGTGACAGTGGCCTCTTTGTCTTTAGAATGTGGTAACCTATAGATACAGGCCAACTTCAGTTTGTTCTCAGAGTCCCTATAATGATTACAGATATTGTATGATCTGTTGTTGGGCTATACAGTAGGTGTTAGCGGCAAAACGAGCATGGCATACATATGCAAAAAAAATTATAAAAAGGGTAGGGCTTCTCTTGAGAACTAAGTGCCCTTCAACTGTTGAAATTCACATGAGCATAGACAAAAAGCAGTAAATCATTAAAACATATACATGCTGACAAGTTACACAAGTGTTCTCAAACTTGCCTCCTGAGGACTTTGATGTCACAGGATGCTCCAAATTTCCTTGCTATGGGCAGGAACACCTGCGTGACATGCCAGGCAGCACAGTCAGTTGTGTAATTACATCAAGGAAAGGTCAACCTGCACAAGCATGGCACGCATGAGGAGCGAACTTTAATGGCAAGCCCTAAATGACCAAAAAATAGCCCTCTTTTGAGCGCAATCAATAATGTAGCTTTAAAGCAACAACATTAAGGAGTCTGAATCACAGAAAAGCCGCTGCCGTTGTCCCTGGCCGTGAAAAAAAAATCCACGAAAAAAAATCCCCAGAGAAGCAACCTAGGTACAGGTGGGCCATCAAGGTCATTTGACCTTGTGCCATAACCACAACCTGCCCAACAGATTGTGAACAAATTGCCCACCGTGGCAGGTGGCAATTAAATTAATGATTGGTCGCGAAAGGTTGCACAGGGACAGCAACCTGGGTAGCGCAAGCCCCACTGGTGGCAGCAACTGCCGTCGCAGGGCAGTGGTGCGTCGCTTAACCGCGACATCACTGCGCCAGGTGTGGCATGAGGACTCACAGGAATGTATGAATGTAAAATAGAAAATGACCAGTTCTATCTACATAGGCAGTAACCCATTTACGCTACCGCGTCACAGCCTTAAAACTGAGCTTAAGTGTTCCCTCCAAATTGTTTGCCATTCATTTATAACAATCTTATTTTGGATTTCAGGTGCCCCACAAGGAAGTTGTACGGGCATAGTTTATTTTAATTGGTGAAAGGTACAATGTACAAGGTGCAGAAGTTCCAGTAATTATCAAAGCAACAAATTCATGAATTCAGGGAGTTCCATATGAAGCCATTCATTTTTTATGGGCCCACCAGAATGAAATTAATAAATGGAAGCAAAATATATTCAGTTGAAGAATATCTACAGATGAAAGGTAAGACGCGGCTTCGATCCCAGCCGCGGCGGTCGAATTTCGATGGAGGTGAAATTCTAGAGGCCCGTGTACTGTGCGATGTCAGTGCACATTAAAGAACCCCACGTGGTCGAAATTTCCGGAGCCCTTCACTATGGCATCTCTCATAGCCTGAGTCGCCTTGGGACATTAAACCCCATAAACCAAACCAAACCAGATGAAAGGTAAGAGCAGCAATCAAAGCTTGAAGAGCATCTGCAAAAAGTTTCTTGTTTACAAAGATCCCAGCTCCATTTTAAACATGCAGTTAGACTACTAACTAAAACAAAAAATCTACAAAAGAATGTTGCCCCCACAGAAATGGCAGAGATTACTTCAGCATGTCATGTGTGTACTTTTAATGAAACCTCATGGCTGCAATCATCATCTTATCCTTCATGTGCTCATGCACCACCTGGGCACTTCCTTGTCACTTCAGATCAACACAGCAGTTCAATGGCAACCCCTGATTGGCTGTGCAAGAACCTGTCATGTTCATATTGAATACCCTTTTGCAGGCTACACTAACTGGCATGAACTAAAGCTTTCAAAGGTTTTAACAGTTTTTAGCATAGTGTACTCAGTTTACCGAAAAGAGAACAGTCTTTCATTTGCCTCATGGAGCAGCAGCATTAGGTGCCTGTATGCACAACAGTTTTCTGTGAAGTAACTACAGCCACTCCTCATCAAATGAATAGAAAAAATTAAGCCTACCATCCGACAGCGTTAATGGTTATTTGCACCTTTCATAATTAGTGCCGATCTCTAATTAGCACACACCCATTAGCATACATCCGTAGGCATACTAGACCACAAGACACACAAGGTCTCCCTTCAACCAAGTCGAACAAATGTGCCTCAATGGCCTAGAGGTAGCTTGTCCGACTTGCAACCCAAGGATGACGGATTTGATTTGCAAGTAATTATTCCAATTTTATTTTCAAAGTAATACCTTACTTTACAATCTTACATACCATAATGACATCTGAGCCATGCTACGACCTCATAATCACAATTTAACTCAGGTTTTAATCATTTTCATTTCACAGATTTTGTGCAGTCACAACCCTCTTGACCGATTGGGATGTTCTCAACACGCCAACAAATATGGCTGCTTCCCCACTGAACATGAGCTTAACGCTGTCGCATAATAAACGTAACTTTTGGCACACCCCCAGCAGACTGTACGTCTCTTGGCTGGGTTTTCAGCTCAAGCCATTTTCATATCTATCATGTGATCTCACATCAAGAGAACACATCAAACACGTAGTAACACTGTTGACAAGCAATAGCAAGGAGTAACTGAAGCATAAAAAGCACCTGTTACTATACACCGTTTCATACAAAGCAGTCAATGCTGCTAAAGCTAGAGTGCTTGGTTGCGCAGGCTAAGTAGGGCTAAGTAGTTTGACATACAAGCAAGGTGAACACAAGCATATTTCGTTGTGACAAATCTCAACTACCATGACTTGTAACCTCCAGCACTTCATTCTACCTTCTGCCACATTTTCATCCTGCGACTCACCAAGACTACAAGAAGTAAGAATGGCATGTGGTGGTATGATACGCGGCTGTTAGGGAGAATCGCGCTTACTCCATCCGCACCTCAAAAGTATTCCACACCTGGTGAAAATTATAGCTACAGGGCCTCGAACGCTGAGCACCTCAAAGCTTCGGCCATGATTTTCAGTGCTACCACTTCGTTTCATACCACTTTTTGTTTTCGTCCAAAAATTCACCTAGGCTTCAAGAAGAACGAATCATGACAAGGAAGAGTAATGTGGTTTCGCGGATGCACTACTCCGCAGCCTCTGCAGTGCCGCCTGCTATGAATGAAATAGAGTATAGGTGATCAAGGCCATGCACACTGCAAGACATCAGAGGTGGACTTCCCGAGAAATTACCGACAGTGTGTAGTCAATCTGAGGAGCCATCTCTGCATTTGTCCCGCCTTTAAGACGCAGAACTGAAGGTCTGTCAGCAAACAGTAAGCATGGCAGGGCAGCCTGAAGAAGCAGCACAACGCTCCTGAAAGAAAAAGAAAAAAACAGTATAATCTCGTGTTAAGGCTACCCCCGTGTATGGACTGCACCCCGTTTTGAACTAGATAACCGAGGAAAAAATATGGTCCTACATACCTTTTTTTTTAAATTTCTGTATGAACTGCAAGCTCCAAATTCACACCCAAATTTTTTTAAAAAGTGCGGCCCTTACATGAGTTTACTTTTTATTCAAGTCACTTCACAGGCTCCAAGCTTCGGAGCATTGGATGAAGGGGGGATTACAAATATAGGGGCAAGGTAAGGAGCATGCGTAACATGGCTATACAATGCTGGTTGACTGTTAGTACCAATCACTACAACGCAAGAACATCTTTATACAATAGTTAGTGACTACAGAATATGGCGGTTACTTCGGCAGCAACGCAAGATCATCACTACAATGCAAGAACATCTTTATACAATAGTTATTCACGTGTTAGTTACTAAAAAATATGATGGTTACTTCGAACGAGTAGCTTATTGACTGTTAGTGCAGAGCACTGAAACGCAAGAACTTCTTTGTACAATAGTTAATGACATGTTAGTAACTAGAAAAATGGTGTTCACTTCAGCTCTAAGACGAACAGTATCACGAACGTTGACAATGTGTTCCGGAAGACCATTCCAGTGGATGATAGCCTGCGGCAACGCGGATGAATTATATGCTACGGTTTTACCAGAAATTCACTGAAAGCTTAAATGGTTGTTTAAACGACGTGATGTGCGGTGAGGTTGTACAAGAGGCAGTGTTGAATGACTGGCATTAGAGACCGCCTTGTGAAATAAGCAGATTAGTGCGATTATTCTCCGTGATTTCAATGTAGAAAGAGAGAGTGATGATTTAATGTTTGATACGCTCGAGTGACGGTCGTAATTTCTGGAAATAAAACGTGCTGCACGATTTTGAACTATCTCAAGGGAATTTATTAGATAAGCCTGATAGGGGGACCAGACCGGTGATGCGTATTCGAGCTGTGGGCGAACGAATGTTTGATAGGCAAGCCTACGGGTTGTGGTTGGTTAATATAGTACATGCACATATAAAGATTTAGACTAGAGCAGACAGAATGCCATATGTACTGCTTCAGACAGCTTTGGCATACAGCCAAACAAACTGCACCAGACATCTGCAACTAAAAGAAAGTTATATAGATGGTCATGCAAGTTTTTTTCCATGCAGAAACCCTAAAGATTATTACTTGGCAATCTATGCATGCTGCCAGGAGCTCAAAGGGGCCCTCCACAATTCCTTGCACAACCTAAACATTGCAACAAACAATGTCAGACCATGCCTCCAGGCAGCAAGCAAATTTAGCCTTTTCTATGACTTCCGTGTTCCAGATACTTTTCTTGTCACCTGTATGAGGGACGCCATAACTGAGCATATGTCCAAGAATGGTGCTGCAGTAGGATAAAACTAAAAAAACAGCAGGGCCGCCGTCCACTGCGTCCTGTATTACTCCGCTGGCCAATCGCAACAGTGAACGAAATCAGCTTTTTAATGTTTGGCTATATCAAACGATTCACGTATCAAAATTGTAGAGCTCATAATTTTTTTCTTGTGGTAAGCTTCTTGTTTAAGTAACGAAAAATATATAAGCAGCACACTAGTTTTTTGTCTTGGAGGAATTCTCTGCATGGTGAATGTGGGCGGAGCTTCACTGCAGACTTAAGTTGTATCCGACTATAGTAACAGTGGCATCCATTAAACATACAGCAGCGCATATTTCCAGCTAGGACATGTCTGCCAAATCTCCCAATGCAAACCAGTTTCAAGGAAACCAGGCTAAAATTTATCCTATCCCAACCTGCTTCTAATTGCAAATATGCTTTACAAAAAACAATCAACAAGACGACCACATGCTACCACACCAACAAAAGCATGTTGTTATTCTTAAATAAATGTGACTAAAGATTAAAAAATAAGTGCTTATACAGAGCCGACAAAGCTTGTCCCAAATCCTGTCCTGAATTTCTAAACACAATTGTAATACAATTTCCTCATAGCCCTACAACAAAGGTTTCCACGTTCCCCCTTCCAGAGAGACTCCCAAAAATATACCCACCACCTGCGACTCCACCTAGCATATGTTTGCTGGAATGCATTATGTTGCTTTAAATGTAATGTGTAACAGTAAGAAAATGTCCACATACAACATAGGTGCCTGAAGATTTAGTACAGATATGGGTGCACTCTTACTGCAGATGCCAGCACGCAAGAAACATCATTTCAAGTCACAAAAACTTGGGCACACATAATAGCACTTCCACATTATTACTTGCTGCTCACTGATAACCTTCATATATGTAAATAAAGCACACCACAGCCTTAAATTAATTATGAACTATTTAACCCATACTTGTCAATGTCACCAAGTTAAGAACACAGAATAAAAACATTCCCAGAAAACATAGAAGTACACAGGACTTAATGCTAATGCTGAATCTATCTCTCCATCACAAAAACGTGGCAAGCTGCAAGTGTGGGCCATCCCATATATTATTCACTGAATATTTTATTTTAAAAAATCAGAACTTACCGATTAACTGCTTCGGCAGTAACACAAGGTGAAGTACAAAGAATCCCTGGCACATCTTAGAATTATGGACATGTTGCTTTACCTTGCTTTTTATTTTGGCTCATGTTTTGAGACTTGCGAATACATCATGACAAAAACTGCTTAAGAAAAGGCCAAGAACTCTATGCAGGAACTCAACATCTTGCAAGCAAGTTTTAGCAGCGTTTTGGTTGGTATTAAATGCTATACTGATACCATTACAGGCGAGTTAGGGATTGGCTAATGCGCATCACTTTACAAAGTGAGAAGCCCTGACAAACACTTACAGCATTCTGCAATTAAAAATAGCAGCACTTCGCATGGCCACCGGGTGTTCTTGTTAAGAGATGGAACCAATTGAAGGATCTTACACCGTTCTTACCCAGCTGTCCCAGTATCAGCAGAATATTCGCCACCCCTGATGGGGCCCGGATACAACGTGATTTCTGTGGAACCGATGTGGGCATTCTCCAGGCGCCCGCCGCAGATGTCTCTCACCAGAGTGATGCCAGTCAAATGTTGAGGCCTGGGGTAATGAAAAATTTAGGTTTAAATTTCTGGTGAACATATAACAGGCGTTCGTGTCGTTACCTCAGGCCCGGGTTACTCCTTCCAGCACGGATATTGGTCACCCGTATAGGTTTCCGAAATAGGGCGCTGAATGCTATGGCCATCCGCAGTATCTGCCCTCCCTTGAGAAACGAAGACGTCGAAAGAGTTAAACAAGTAAATAATGCCTAACAACGTAATTCGTTTTATCCTCGTCCGTGAGCCAGTTCACTAACATGTTCGAAAAAAACGTAAGCGCGCTGACATGGCAGTCAAATGGTTTTAGCTTCATCAGCGCTTTCCTAAACCAATGGTAGAGTCATTTGATGCAGTACAATTATCGCGAATTAAACATGAACCAAACGAGGTAATTAAAATTCTGAAGTGCATAACGTACGGGAAGAAAAGACAAGAAGCAAACGAACTACAGGTGACGTTACACCCCGGCCTACCATATAAGTGAGAAGAAGCAAAAGGTCTGCATTTTTAGGATATTTTCGGTACGCGAGAGCAGCCCCGTACTCACGCCTTCCATGACGCTCCCGTCAATAGTGAAAACACCTTCTTTGGCGTCGCCCGACATCTTTGTAAGCAAGAGGATTGAAGTTTGTTGGAAAATATAAATACTTGTCACAAAACTGTTTCCCTACACTTGCTCTATTGAATGCGCTCGACGTTCGTTCTACACGCAGTTCGCGGCGCTCAGCTTTCGTGCCGACGCCGGGCGGCCACGATTGGATGTGAATGGATCGGATTGGATGTGCACCTACTTCGGATTCATTTTTTTTTTTTTTAGTTCCGGACTTCTCACCGACGGTACTCCTTCAGTAATAAAATTAATATAATGCCTCCTGTAGTACAATTCTGCAAGGTAGCAGGCACACGTAAGGTAAGTACATGCATGACGCGGGCGCTAAGAGCTTAGGAATCAGCTAACACCATTACACGCAACTTTAAGTAATAATAATAATTGGTTTTTTGGGGAAAGGAAATGGCGCAAAAAACCAATTATTATTATTACTTAAAGTTGCGTGCAATGGTGTTAGCTGATTCCTAAGCTCTTAGCGCCCGCGTCATGCATGTACTTACCTTACGTGTGCCTGCTACCTTGCAGAATTGTACTACAGGAGACTTTAAGGCAGTTTTCTTTTTCTTTTCTTTTTTCTAAGCACTGCAGCTGCCGCCAGAATATACAGATATGAATATGTATATGGTCAAGCAATACGCTTGATATTTAAGCAAAGGATTTGCGGGTAGATGTTCGAGGTGCGTGGTATTCAGTTATGATGAATAGCGACCTTGATTTAAACTGCGCGTCACCAGCTGGAGGGCGTCAAATTCAAACCAGTCACCTTACTGATCGGGTACTTGTTCAGGCGATTTGGTTGGTAAGCGAACGCCATGTTTTGTTTTATGTTCCGACTTAATCCTTATTGCTTAGCTTTGTGGATGTGAAACTTGAAAAGCTCTAGGACGACTGCCGCGGTTTACGTCTGTAGGCGATATGCAGCGATGGTGTTTGTTTTGCGCCTTGGGTGACAAGCGTACCCGCCGAAAATCAGCTTGAGCCATCACTGTTAAGGCGAGCCCTTGGTGCTGATAGCCCGCTTTAATCTCCAGCCAGCTTGGAGTCCGAAGCAGCAGCGCTATCTTTCGCGGTTATCCGATCTCCTGCCGCAGGCTGTCTGGCACTGTACATACACATATGCACGTCAGCGCAGCGCGTTCGCACCACGATCTCCACGCGCTTGCGCGAATTGTGCGTTCTTATTCCCAGGCTTCCGCCGCCCAGAAGCGTTTAAACGGATACTGAAGGAACATTGCAGTTTGCTAGCAATAGCGGCACTCCACGCGGTCTGTGAAGGTGAGGTCAATTTACAGCAAGCCGTACCACTCGAACCGTGCGTGTTTCGTAGTTAACGCTGGATGTGTTTGCGTCTATTGACGTTGACTAGGGCTACGTTCAAAGTACGTTTGTTGCTATGTTTCGCACGGTTACAGTGCGCCCTGAGACCGTGCGAACTTTTGGTGAGTCGTATATACCCTTCAAAGGCGTCACGGTTAAATTCGCATTTTTTAGCACAAAAGGGCAAGGACGAAAGAAAGGTGATCGATAGTTTTCGCTAAAGATACGAATTTAACTGCGATTTTTCTTGCGACAAGTTACAGCGACTGTCAGATCACGATTTCTTAACTCTCCTTAAATCCACCACCATTTGGTATATTTTGCATGCGTGCGCAGTTTTAGCGCTTCTGTGCATCGTATTAAAGGTGGTAACATTGATGGTGTGACGGAGCCCTAATTTATCCGAGAGAGGATACATAGCGGAAACGGAAGAGCATATTTTTAGCAAGGTATGGTTGAAGATAATATTCCGGTCCCCAAAAAATTGAATAATTCCCCTGAGTTGACAGCCGAAGTGTAACCTTACAACTTGCACATACAGTCGTCAGCACGCCTGCCTATAGAGAGCTCGAACGCCGCCCTGTCGCACAAAGGAAGGGGGATTTTAAAGCGGATATACAGATATAGAGGCAATGTTTGCGCTGGAGCCAGTTAAGTAGCATAGATCCACAATTTGCACCGACAGTTATCAGCAATAGCTGAGCTGAGTGAAGATTTGGGTTTGTTTGTTCAACAGCACAGCGCTCTAGACAGCCGTTGAAGAGTTCTTCCATGGACTCCAGCGGCGGCAGCAACAATGCAGCGCCCACCGCTGCTGACGTCCGCTGCCCGGAGTGCCTGGCTCCGATGTCCAGCAATGCAGCGGTGGCATCGCACTGCCAGAGGATGCACCGAGACGTCCACACCCTGGCGCGATGCTGCGGCGAGCTCTTCTTCACCCGGGGCTCGTACCAGAGGCACTGCGGCGCCCTGCACCCGCATGCCTTCGTGTGCTCCCAGTGCAAGACCCGCTTCGCCAACGGCGCCCAGCTCAAGAGCCACCAGCTGGCCTTCGTCAAGACCTACACCTGCCCCATGTGCGGACACCGGGAGGCTAAGCTGGCGAAGCTGACCTCGCACGTGGAGCGGGCGCACGCTGTTATCCTGGACCAGCGCTACGTCCTCGTCGACCTGCAGCCAAGGTCTACATCCAGCGACGGCGGGGCTGAGAAGCGTCGCAGCATGGTCCGCAAGCTGCTGAACATGACCTCCTCCTGCTGCGGCGGTGGCCAGCGGGCCACTGGCTCGCTCCTGGAAACTCTAATGGGCAGCGCCGGCTTCGAGCAGTCGTACACGTGCGGCTTTGGCAGCGAGGATGCGTACCGCGAGCCTTTCGTCGACGGCGCGGCGTTCCAGGCAGTGTGCGACGATCAGCCGGAGGCCTACGAGTCGGCTAGTGTCCTGGAGGAGACGGGCGAGAGCGCAGTGCGCTTTTTCGACACCCAGCGGCAACAGCAGCAGCAGGGCTCGGCGGAGGAGCCTGGGATGGCGCTCAAGAAGATACTAAACACTCTTTTGGCCAGCATGGCGGCGGCCGGTTCTGCGGCCAGCTACGACTCTATTCCGCGATTGGACAGGGACCGCCTCTCTTCGGCCCGTGACGACCGGTGACCGACGCGTCCTGTTCCTGTCGGCTCGCGGTTGGCCGTACTCTGACCTCAGACTTGGGGATGTTCGTCTCGAAGCCCCTCCATAGCGTTTTATGTAAAGCGTCACCGACCACAGAGGGGCTTTAGATTGTCTCGCCGAGCAGCCTCTAGGGTGTGTGCTTCAATGGACGAAGCTGTGCATGCATTTAATATCGCGACTTCCGACCAGTGTACTACTGAGCAGCGTGTTTTTTTAACCGTGGATTTTATAGCCGGACTTACCTCACATAATCGCATATGTTACGAAGATTTTAACCATGGATATTTTATTATTTACGTAGTCTTATATTTATCCACTCTGTGTAGACTGTGTGACGTGCACAATATGTGCGAATAAAGAACAAAGCACCATATACATTTGTACGCCGAGATTGTAAAGGAAGTGCGCAGAACAGAGGTGTCAAGCTCTGTAGCGGTGTGCTGCCAGACAAAGAACCTTAACAGCAAAAAAAAAAGAAAAACGCACACTTGCCAAATTGTGTTTGATTATGAACGAGAGACAAGTCAGGCCCTGGAACGTCAACTTTTCTTTATTTTTTTTTCATTTCATGAGTGTTAGTTTTAATTGCTATTTTGTCTCCCCCACGCGGGATTCCTCCAAACTCGCTTGTGGCGATACGTGGCGGTTGTTTATCCCAACGAGATGAGAAGGGCAGGGCCGGTTTGCCTGCTGCCGGTGCCCTTCACCGATGGCGATTTTCTTTTGGCTTGGCCGCAGTTAACGGGTAGCTTTGCAAGATGTTCTTTCCTCACGATATCGCTAGCAATAACTGTGAGGAAGAAACTTCAGGCAAAGTACAGAAATGAAGATATAAGAACAGCGATATTTGTCGCTAAACTTGACGGCATTGCCAGTCTCTGAGATATAGGGATAGCCGTTATCACCGTCAGCTGCTGACGAAGCTCTTCACGTGTTCCAATCACAAGGGCGCAAGAAGAGTGCCCGCGCAGCTGAGAGAACCACGCCTACCTTTACCCTTTGCACTGCTAAAAAAATTCGGCGGACATGACTGCTTACATGTGGGAATGCGAAAGAGTTGATGGTTCACCGTTCTTTGCAAGGGCACGCACACAACCGGCCGCAATGAAATGGCAGGCACAAAATGGCGCGCCGCAGGCAGTGCGCTCCACTGTCTGCACCGTTTCCGCTGCGTGATGTATGACACCACCCAAACAAACACACCAGCGTATATGACACCACTCGGAACACTGTACGACGAACGGATGCATCACAATTTTTATACGAAAGTCTGGGAAGACATACAATTGAAGGTGCGTATGTCGTCGGTTCGAATCTTTGTCGCAAGCTAGCCTCCAACTTGACCAACGCATGTAAGCCCTATGCACGGCAAACCACAAAAAGCAATATGCACGAGGAGTGGTATGAGGACTTGCAGGGATCTGTTGAGAATGACCAATTCGGCATGCATGGGCTTTAACACAAGGATAACGCGTCATACCCTTAAGGGGGAGCGTATGTCCCATTTTGCCGATCTTTGTCTGAAGCCTTCTTGACCTTAAAAACCGAGCCTCGAACCGAAGTAAAAACTGAAGCTTTTCACTCCCTCCTTCATTCCTTCCCTTACGGTGCGGTTCAGGTGTCCAACGATATATGAGATAGATACTGCGCCATTTCCTTTCCCCCCAAAAAACCAATTATTATTATTAAGCGCGCCTAATTCACATTTGGCCCAACCACGCTCAATCGTCCGCCATTTTTTTTTCTTCTTGCGGTTTTACGCAAGACATTCTGGACCAGAAAACCAGGGCCTAGAAGTCCTCAAAGGTGATGATGACAAGAAGTGCTCTGGATTTTTCTTGAAGGTCTGAATAATTGTCTGCAATGATTTCATGTGTTTGATTTGTTTTTTAGCAATATTGCTAATGCAGTATACTGAAAAAGTCATGTCTCCAAAGAAATAAAGGGATGGTGGCGGCTGAAGCGACAGGCCTGGCTTAAAATAAAAGCAGGCAAGCTGACTAGAGCGGCCCACATCTACAGCATCAGCCTTCCATCCCGCCTCCTAAAGAACGTAACCGCTTTTCAACGCAATAAAAAACGTTTATTCCATTCATCTCTACCTATTCTTCGCGCCAGTATTGCGCAGCCTCTAAACGCGGGCCTGCGGCTACCTTCCCCTCGCAAAGCCGATGTGATGCGGCATGTGGCGCCATCTGGAGGTGGTATCGAGCTCAAAGAGATCGCAGCGCGCGATCAATCCAGCGTCGGTTGGGAATGACGCCGCTCCAGATGGTGCTAGAGCCCATGCCACACAGCGTGCTGGAGCGCGTCACCTCGGTTCCCATACTAGTCATGCCCACCAGAGTCCAGTTGGAAGACGGCGCCGGCTGGCTCAGCTGGCACACGAGAGGCCCTCCACTGTCGCCCTGCGCGTTGTCCAAATGTGGAGAATTAGAGTCTAAAGTGTCCATCACCCTTACTGGGAACACTTGAAGGCGCGGTTTTACATATCGCGCAGTGCTAGGTGCGTGTGCCTCGCATGAACAGCGTGGCCATACAGTGTGAAAGGATCCAGTGAACGTGACAGCACGCCAGCTGCGCGGTGCGCCTGCAGATGGCGCCACGCGTTTATAGCACCACCTATAGTAGGATAGAACTTAAAAAAAAACAGCAGTTAATACCGGGCCACGGTCCGCGACGTACTGTATCACTCCGCTAGCCAGTCACAAAATTAAACGAAATTATCTTTTTAATGTTTGACTTTATTAAACAAGGTAGGTATCAACATTCTAGAGCTCAGAACTTTTTTCTCGTGATTAGCTGCTTGTTTAGGTCTCAAGAGAAGCTTTAACACCGGACTACATTTTTGTCGTGGAGGAATTCTGTGTGCCGGTCCTCAATGTGGGCGAGCTTCACTGCAGACTTAAGTTGTATCCGACTATAGTTTCTAGACAGCAACCTAGATAAAAGATCGAAATCAAAAGTTAGAAAAAACGTTATATATGCAAATGTCGGCACCGTCACACACTCTAAACACAAATACAGCTATATGGGAGTAAAAAGAGGACAGTTTAACTCCCATTTTACTCATTTTGTTTAGAGTGCAGCAAAGCAGGTACCTGCTACTGCAGCTAGCAGTCCAAATATGGCAGTTTATGGGCCGACAATTGGAAAGAGACTGACGCAAACACACACACAAGTTGCAACAGAAGCTGCCACAAATGCGAAATGCTCTCGCATTCCACTCTTATGGTGACTTGAGCGCCCCCCTAGTTTTTGGTTAACTTAGTGCCAGTTTTGATGCATGGGCCCAAGAACACTTTCACTACACTATAAACAGGAATAAGTCTACATGGGAGTAAAAAGAGAGTATTCTGTCCTCAAGAGCACTCCCTTTTCGGGGCAGGGTATTCTCTGTACATTTCCATCACTATAAAAATACGGAATATTTATGGTTGGCAAGGGAAACAAATTCACTCTTCAAAACATGCGAAATCATGCAATTATAAAGATTTTAACAGAGGATTCAATTTCCTCTACTTGTTAACCTCAAAAGATCTGGTGCCCCTCTTCAAAACATGCGAAATCATACAATTATAAAGATTTTAACAGAGGTTTCAATTTCCTCTATACGTTAACCTCAAAACATCTGGTGTCGCATTTAAAAAGCCTCCTCGCGTAGCTAACTGCATCGAATTACGATGTTTCGCGGTGGGAATATGCCTCCGTTGTCGAGAGTAAGAATTCAATTTATTTTGTGACCGAAATCTAACCCGGGACTTAGGCAGCATACCCAGCCCCTGAACGAGACTGCGCTAGAGGACATCTTACTCATTTTTTACTCCGATGGTCCTTAAGGGTAACGGAGTGCATTCCAAGAGAAGGCAAGCGTAATAGGGGGTGGCAGAAAGTTAGTAGGGCGGTTGAGAGTAAGAAGTTTGCGTGGATACGATTGACGCATCTGGCACAGGACAAGGTTAACTGGGGAGACATGGGAGAGGCCTTTACACTGCAGTGGGCGTACTCAGGCTGCTGCTGCTGCTGCTGATGATGATGATGACGATGACCTAGATCGTGTTTAGGGTATACTGGAATCATCAAAGAGCTCACGCCTCGGAGCACAAGCTGGGGTATAGGCAACCAGAGGGAACTCACGTTGCAGGGTCCGGCCGAGTCCGACTCGTCCACAGCGCAGACCAAGTAATCACGTCCGATGCGTGGCTGAATCTGGAAGATGCTGGAGCACGCGTCGTCAAAGTGGCGCACCTTGAGTCGAGCCTGCTTCAGCAGGAACGCGCTGCCACTGCCTGCAAGACCGTGCATGCGCACGGCGGGGCAACGGTCAACGATGACTCACAAAGCTTCGATGGCACGTACCGTGGCCTCCGCGATCAGCTCCGGTAGCGCGCCATTCGCGGAGGCTAGGCACGTACGTATCCTCGAACAGGGAACTCTAGTATGGCATAATTTAGCGTAATTGGTTACGACAGATAAATATTACGCCTGTTACTACATGCTATTCCTTTAAAATCATATTGCTGCTGAATATCCTATAGAGAAGCATTATAATCGAAACAACTTCTAAGTGGTAGTAGTAGTAATGCAATTAAAGGTATTTTTCTTTGGCATGCAGAGGGCAAGAAGGAATACATTACCAGGAAAGGACAGGCGCGGTAACCTGAACCATGCCGTGAGGGAAGGGATAAAAGGGTTGCAAAGGGAATGAGAGAAGACCCTGTACAGTCTTTGTCAAAAATGTGCAGCCCGTCGGGATCCTCCTCTATTTCGACGCACAAGGCCGTCATGGGTTCCAGAGAACCCCACTACGCAGCTTGGAAGCAAAACGCTTGGACTACATACTTTTAACAAAGGACGTACTTCCTAACATGCGGAAGGAGCGAGAGTCTTGGAAACTGCAGAGCGGACGAGGATATATACCCTAAAAGCAGTTCGCTCCAAAAAAACATTCTCCCTGCAGTAACCTCCTTCGCTGCCGAGCCACGAATCGGACTTTCTGGGGCGCGATAACATCGAGTCGCTTCGCTTCATAATCGCGATACTCACCGCGCGTGGCGCCCCAGCCAGTTGAGTAGCAGGTGGTGTTCACGGGCAGTGATTCCCCGAGGCCCGGAAGGCACACCGGTCTCACGTGCTCCGTGAAGTTCACTGGAAAGGACAGCTTGAGCACGGCCACGTCGTGCGTCATGTCGTGGATTGCGAACCTCTGCGAGCAACAGTAACGTGACGTGAAGACAGTCGTCATTACGCAGAGCCTGCCACACAATCCACTTTGTATGTATGTATGTAGGTATGTATGTATGCACGTATGTATGTACGTGTGTATGCATGTGTATGTATGTATGTATGTATGTATGTATGTATGTATGTATGTATGTATGTATGTATGTACGTACCCACGTATGTACGTACCCACGTACTTACGCACGTATGTATGTATGTATGTATGTACGTACCCACGTACGTACGCACGTATGTATGTATGCACGTATGTATGTATCTATGTATGTATGTATGCACATATACACGTATGTACGTACCCACGTACGTACGCACGTATGTATCTATGTATGTATGCACGTATGTACGTACCCACGTACGTACGCACGTATGTATGTATGCACGTATGTATGTATGTATGCACATATGCACGTATGTACGTACCCACGTACGTACGCACGTATGTACGCATGCACGTATGTATGTATGTATGTATGTATGTATGTATGTATGTATGTATGTATGTATGTATGTATGTATGTGTGTATGTATGTATGTATGTATGTATGTATGTATGTATGTATGTATGTATGTATGTATGCACATATGCACGTATGTACGTACCCACGTACGTACGCACGTATTTATGCATGCACGTATGTATGTATACATGTATATATGTATACATGTATATATGTATGTATGTATATATGTATGTATGTATGTATGTATGCACGTATGTATGTATGCGTGTATGTATGTACGTATGTATGTATGTATGCACATATACACGTATGTACGTACCCACGTACGTACGCGCGTATGTATGTATGTATGTATGCACGTATGTACGTACCCACGTACGCACGTATGTATGTATGCACGTATGTATGTATGTATGCACATATGCATGTATGTACGTACCCACGTACGTACGCACGTATGTATGCATGCACGTATGTATGTATACATGTATACATGTATGTACGTATGTATGTATGTATGTATGCACATATGCACGTATGTACGTACCCACGTACGTACGCACGTATGTATGCATGTACAGTACTCACGGATTGAAATAGGACATTCGGAGCGCGTGGCCGTCGCTTCATGGAGCGCCGCCCGTAGACGCTCATGGAACCAAGGTGGTGCATTGTGGTATGGCGTGAGAGGGAGAACATCTACAAAGCAGAATTGTTCCTTCCAGTAGCCAATCAGCCGGCCTGTGGTTTACCACATGCCTGCGTGGCACTGCAAGGCTAGCGCTCCGAATGTCATATTTCAATCCGTGAGTACTGTACGTATGTATGTACACATGTATATATATATGTATGTATGTATGTATGTATGTATGTATGTATGTATGTATGTATGTATGCACGTATGTATGTATGCATGTATGTATGCGTGTATGTATGTATGTATGTATGCACATATGCACGTATGTACGTACCCACGTACGTACGCACGTATGTATGCATGCACGTATGTGTGTATACATGTATACATGTATGTATATATGTATGTATGTATGTATGTATGTATGTATGTATGTATGTACGTACCCACGTACGCACGTATGTATGTATGCACATATGCACGTATGTACGTACCCACGTACGTACGCACGTATGTATGCATGCACGTATGTATGTATACATGTATATATATATATATGTATGTATGTATGTATGTATGTATGTATGTATGTATGTATGCACGTATGTATGTATGCACGTATGTATGTATGCACGTATGTATGTATGCATGTATGTATGCACGTATGTATGTATGCATGTATGTATGCGTGTATGTATGTATGTATGTATGTATGTATGTACGACCGGACGGACGGATGAATGGATGGATCGATCGATGGATGGATGGTAAGAGCGTCCCTCTTGAAACGAGGTAGTGGCAGTTGCCACCATTCTCTCGCTTTTTATTTCTTTGACGGTGTTATAGATCGGTTTATATATTCGCCATTTTTAAAATACATTTTTAATCTTAAACTTATAACATTATGCCACCTCTCTACTTTGTACATGTTCTACTAATACTAACGCATTAAAAGTATTATTCGCACACCTCTCACTTGCCAAGGCCAGTTAGTGACTGTTCTGCAAAAAGAGGATAAAAAACAAAAACTACAAACAAGAGCGCGGGTCGAGTGCCCATGTCCTGTGTTCAGAGCTTGTCGGTTGCTTTTTCGCCAACGCCTGTTAGTCAAAAGCGCAGCTCGGGCTGCAGTTAGCCACTCATAGACTTTACAGAAAGCATTTACAACGATTCTGCAAGACACCAAAGAAGAAGCAGTCCTCTTGATTTCGTTTTCGTTCTTACAGCTGTGAACATTATAGGGGGCGCTTCCGTCGCAAAAAACCCGGAAACCCACTCACGCTGTGCTGTGCATAGGCAGAGAGGGTTCTGATCTGGACACCGGTGCCGTTGCCGACAAGGTTGTGGCTGCCCAGTTTCACCACAACGTCGGACGGCTGAACACTGCGCAACGGTGCAGAGAAAAATGCAAATAAAATAAAACAAATAAAAATCGGCAGTTCTATTGCCACTGCGTAACGCGACATACAACGACCGGTGTTAATTTGTTTATATTTTATGATATGTTGAGGTATAGAATATGAGAGCGATTTCGTCTCTTGTATAGTTCTATAGAGCGCTTATTTTAGTTTTCCCCACATATACTCTCGCGACCCAGCCTATGGGTTCTTCCCGTAGCAGCCAACTTCCAGATGCGCATTCCGTCGCTCTCGCCACAATATCTTAAGCCGCACGGCCAACCTTCCCTTTCCACCCTCCGTCTTCCCTCTCACACTTTCCCTCTCCTCCTCTTGTCTAAACAGGGAGAGCATTGTCGTCTCTCCATTTTGCCATCTGACCACTGTGGAAGGTGGACGCCAACCACCACGATTGACAGGTAACAATTTGTTCAATTAATTTTAATTAACCCAAATTACATTCAAAGAATTCCGTTAAATTAAATTATTAATTAATTAGGTCTTAAGACTGACGCCTTAGATTCTACGGAAGAATGGAGCGCTATATGCCTATAACAGCTTTTGCTATGACAGATATAACAGTTTTCGTTGTAAATGTCACAAGCGATCAATGCAGTAGAGCATGCGTTAGCATTAGTGTTCCCCCTGTCGGTGGCGGATGGTGTGATCCAGTCCATCAACCTCTGTTACACGCCCTGCCCCGTCACCACTCGCCCGATCCAATCCAGCCGTCACAATGTGCCATGCCGTACCCCATCGCCCCTCTCCACACCCCTCTACTCTGATTGGCAACCTTTGTTTTCCCTCTCGCCACCCTTTGCCTCCCACCGACTCACACTCCCTCCTTTCCTCTACTTTTCCCTCTCTCCGATTTACCTCCTCTCCCATGAGGCTTCACGCGCCGCCGCCAACACCGGACACTTTCTGCGCCAGTGGGAGTTCTAATGCTAACGCATAAAAAAAGTAAAGTTGCGCTCGCCCTTCTCGTCGAGCTCTGTGACAGGTTTATGTACTAGACTGGATATGCCACGCTCGAGACAACGCGAGTGCAGAAGCACGATTCCCTTACTGCATGAAGCAGTGGGCGGCCGTGATGACCAGTTCGTTGCTGATCAGGGTTCCGCCACAGAAATGGGCAGCTGGATGGATGTTCTTCTTCTGGATGCTGACCTGCATCGGGGAGAGGTCAGCATTGAGAATATATGCTTTCAGAAAGTGCGTCAAACAACCCTACATAATATACTTCGCGTTATCATGCGCCAGGGTATAGCACATACGCTGACAACGCAGCAATGAAATCATGTTCAAAGGCGGTGTGTACTCTTGCGCGTTCATTTGCTCCATACTTATGCGTCAGTTTAATGTTTGTTTAAAGCATGAGGCATCACAGACTTGCGAAGCTGTACGAACTTGTCCGCCTGAGCGCATCTTTCGTTTTCGCTTGCCCTCAAGTGAGATATTGGGGATTAAACGCGGAACAGTTGAGGCAACTTGTCGCTCTACGACAATCTGCTTCCGAACTAAAGAGAAATCTAGGTGCCGAGCCAAATGTGAGAGGCAACAAGCGCCATCGACTCGGGGGACAAATACAGCTTATAGGTCAGAAGCATAGAGTCTAAACGATTTACTTCAGGGTCATGCTATGCACTGCGTTACGCGCGCCAACGTTGCAAGTTTTCTGAAAATGACAGAAGCTATGGTTCTCGGCCCTCTGGAAGATGTTGCTTCTACTGATGCTGGAAGAGCACCCAAAATGTTTGCTTAAGAGCAATCCCCTTGGGCTATACTTTTGACGAAAACTGTACTTCCGGGTATCAGCTACTCCTGTCTCCTGACAACGCCGATAGGTGGCGTCCCTGTCGGCGTACCTGCCACGGCCAGCTGTGCGGCACTGCCTCTTCGCCTCCGACGATACGGTCCGCCATCTCGACGGACGGCTCCACGGCGGGGGTGCCACACGTCGCATTCTTCACCAGCTGCTGGGACCAGCGGTCGACGCCTGCGGAACGCACGCGGTCAACTTCTAGTCAGTTACAGAGTCCTTTCAACATGCCACTTGCGGCCTGCCCCTTGCCATCGTACCACATGCACGGCATGAACGATTCAGAAACTTGGGTAGTTACATGAAATATGTAAACAAAGGCTGGTTATCTTTTTTTACGTTTTTAAAACCTGAAGACATATTTAACTGACCAGATGAAGATCACCTTTAACAAGGGTTCTCGGCAATTTTCGTGGCAGTCGATTCATTAACAGTCAACATAAACGTGAAAACGCATTGAGTTCAGGGGAAGCCCGCAAGGTAGGTTTCTTACGCAGCCTTACGCCTGAGCTTGGGTCGGTGCTAATGAGTAATTACTCGCTCACTTCAGTAACTTCAGAAGGAACATGCGCATGCGAGCTACTCCGGACATACCGCACACTTGCGGCTGTTCTTCAAATTGAAGGCATCTGCTCTTATGGGCCAACTTTGGCTGCACTCTATTAGAGCTCGCCACTACAAGGACTCAACGTGAAGCTGCTTACTGCAGAATTTCTCGTCCGAACCGTCCGGGCAGTCGAACCGTCCATTGCAAACCTGGTTCCTTGGAATGCATTCCGCCGTGCCGCATTGGAACTGCATGGTGCTGCTGCAGAGGTCTGCACATGAACACAAAGCGAAACATGACTGCCTTTGGCACTCATCGAACCATAAACTGAACCCACATCTCTGCACGAATTCTGAGGCTTTTTTTTCCATTGCAGGAAGAAGCATCTCAAATCCAGCTAAGTGGATTTGAAAAGTGGATTCATCGCTGTTCACCTTCATCCTGGACCTTACGCCTGTTTTGCATTCAAGCGAAAACGCGCCGCGATTTTTATCGCCAAGCCGCAGAAACCTGTTTCGAGCACCTGCGGCGGCTAGAGCGACCAGAGCAACGTGGTTCCAACAAGTTGATCATTTTTTGCCTCGCTGCTAAGTCGCTTGATTCTCTCGGTAGCTTTAATTTGAAACAGCCTTTACGGGCAGCGTTACGAAGTACCAGGTTACTTAGTACGGCTGCGCAGACCAGGTTACGTAGATTAGGTTACACAGAAGGATTACGTAGACCACGTTATGAAAAAGTGTACAGTATGCATGCAAGCGTGGCTGCCTAACAGCCGAACAAAGGGCTAAAAACTCGCCTCTCTCCCTAGCGAAAAAATCACGATGCAATAACCTCATTCGGTTTGTCATAAAAATGTCATACAATAATCATATAATTTCATTCCAATGCCATACAAATGTCATTCATTCTTACAGTATCATACACGAATCATACAAATGTCATGCAATGCCGCACAAATTGTGTGACAAATCCAGTGAGGTTACTGCATCATACAGCTTTTTTTCAGTGGTCCTGTCATTTTGCTCAAACGCCAGTGTTGTACGCGGAACAGTTAATACAAGGCTGTCCGTATTTATGGCGCTGTTCTTGCGCCATAAACTGCATGAGATCGCGAAACGCTCGGCGCGAATGCAACTCCAGGATCTGTATTTTCGTCGCTCATAACTTAGGCAGTTCTCCTAATCATAACGAATTACTAAACTATGGCAACCCGTTAGAGTCGAAAGGAAGAAAGCGTCGAACATGGTGCACCCACCGGCGTCGTTGGTGGCGGTGAAACGCAGTCTGAACCCACGGCTACTCTTCATCTTGTCGGTGAGGAAGACGATGGTTACTTCTCGAGAAACGCTCAGGTACGGCTTGGGCAGCACGTCGGAGCACATGGTTCTCACAGTCGACTGAGAGAGAAAGAAAAAAAAGGAATGTATTTGGCGACAAGGGATTTTTTTTTATTTAGGAAGCGGCGTCAGCGGTCGTCATTAAGGTGTATTTTCGGGCTAGTCGGGACTCTAGTAAGGACGTAGGAAGAGACGGATAAGAAGACACCACCGCCACGCAATGGATGCAGAAGCTAGCCTATAGTTCCGTAAAGTGACAATCAAAATACCACAGCGATGAGGGAAACGATACAACATGGGTCCAGATGCAGGGTAATAGACAAGCCCGTTGTACACGAAATGAACTATGCCGAGATTTAATCTCTCAGGTTAGTTGACGCTCAGCCCAGGGGGGGGGGGGGGGGTCTAGAAAATAAGAACGGCACGAATAAAAATACAGCACCAACGCAGGCTCAAAAAAAAAAAAACGCTGCGTAATTCAGCCGTTGCAGACAGTTTTCATCAGCCTGTCGCGCATGCCAGCACGAGATATACGACTCGCAGAGGTCAAAAACGTCTTCAGCAGATACTAGGGGTCGTATTTTTTGCAACGTTTCTTCCACTGATTCATTATCTTGAGCGCCTCCAGCCCGTGACGTCACAGGCGGCCAGCCACCGCATATTACGTGACGGTTGTTAGCCAGCATGCAGTCACAGTCTTATGCTCCGTAATAAAAAAAAAAAACTACGGGGTAGCTAACGGCAGTGAAGAAAACGAACGAATCTGGGTGGGGGGATGTTAAAAAAAAACGCCTTCATAAGTCGCATATATTCTGCATCTTTGTTCTAATTTCTTATCAAGGGGAGTGCTAACCGTCTCTCAGTTCCCGTGTTCGAACCCGACCGCGGCGGCTGCGTTTCTATGGAGGAAAAACGCTAAGGCGCCTGTGTGCTGTGCGATGTCAGTGCACGTTAAAGATCCCCAGGTGGTCGAAATTATTCCGGAGCCCTCCACTACGGCACCTATTCTTCCTTTATTCTTTCACTTCCTCCTTTATCCCATCTTTTACGGCGCGGTTCAGGTGTCCAAAGATATATGAGACAGATACTGCGCCATGTCCTTTCCCCAAAAAACCAATTATTATTATTGTTCTAATTTCTAAGGTCGAAATAACAAAAGTAAAGGTTTCGTTTGTAATCCAGCTTAATACACCGCGCCCTGCACCACTCTCTAAAGAAGCGCCAAGAGGAACCTGCCACTATGCTGTGTGGAGGACCCAGAAAGAGTTGAAGGAAAGAGAAAGCATTCAGTTACTAAACTTTATATTATACCAGACCACTTCCCTCTTACTATCCACTGACCGATCGTCTCTGCAATGAATCGTTGAGCTGTAGCAGCCATAGTACGCGACAAAGACAGAACAGCGCAAAGAATAGACCCGAGGGCGAAACATACAGCACTGATCATAATCCATTAACCCGCCGCGGTGGCTCAGTGGTTAGGGCGCTCGACTATACTGATCCGGAGTTCCCGGGTTCGAACCCGACCGCGGCGGCTGCGTCTTTATGGAGGAAAAACGCTAAGGCGCCCGTGTGCTGTGCGATGTCAGTGCACGTTAAAGATCCCCAGGTGGTCGAAATCATTCCGGAGCCCTCCACTAAGGCACCTCTCTCTTACTTTCTTCTTTCACTCCTTCCTTTATCCGTTCCCTTACGGCGCGGTTCCGGTGTCCAACGATATATGAGACAGATACTGCGCCATTTCCTTTCCCCCAAAACCAATTATTATTATTATTTTATTATCATAATCCATTGTCACAATAGTGCAATATCAAAGAATCACGAAGGGACACGTCAAGCGGGAATGATCAAAGTGTGGATCACAAGATTCGAAGGGGTGCAGCTGAGGATTGCAGCCATGTGTTCCTTTTCATATGCTTCGAGAGCGCCAAGTGCGTGCGCCGCGTTGCACAACATCTGGCGTGGCCGGGCCGGCAACAGAGCAGCACACGTTTTTCGCCGCCCTCGGGTTTCACTCTGCGCATGCGCGCGAAAGGAACAAAGAGGGACGCACCCCGGACTCCCTGATCAGGACGATGTCGGTGCTGCACTGGGAGCTCGTCTCCAGGTCGAAGGCTTCGAAGTCCAGGCGTACCCTCTGCGGCAGGAACGAACGGGAGGCATGCACTTCTAAGAACCGTCTCTTCAAGCCATCGTTGTGTGGCAGACATTTCATTCGAGTTAATATTTCTGTTAACTTTACGCCCCTGTATGTATAGGTTCAAAAGTGGTCTTGCATTCGCATTTACACCCGCCGCGGTGGCTCAGTGGTTAGGGCGCTCGACTACTGATCCGGAGTTCCCGGGTTCGAACCCGACCACGGCGGCTGCGTTTTTATGGAGGAAACAAGCTAAGGCGCCCGTGTGCTGTGCGATGTCATTGCACGTTAAAAGATCCCCAGGTGGTCGAAATTATTCCGGAGCCCTCCACTACGGCACCTTTCTTCCTTTCTTCTTTCACTCCCTCCTTTATTCCTTCCCTTACGGCGCGGTTCGGGTGTCCAACGATATATGAGACAGATACTGCGCCATTTCCTTTCCCCAAAAACCAATTATTATTGTTATTATTCGCATTTACTTGTTCCTTGTTATTGTAGCGAAAGCTACATTGGCCACGAACTCGCTGTTTCACCGTTCTCGAATTCCCAATGTGGTCGCACCGCACCACGTGACCAACCACGTGACGAACCACGTGACAACTAGCCAGACAACCAGACTAACTGGGACTTGCAATCAAGATTAGCCAAGGCTAACCAATCTATGACAGCTTTCGCTACGTAGTACGTAGATCCTGGCATAGCTGAGCTAATTAGCCACTGCCAACTTTTTTCTGTCAAACTTTTACAGCGATAGCTGTTGACGGTCCGTTTCCCTGTTCTGCGGCGTCAGCGTCTTTGGCGTAACGCCGCACCACACTGATTGGTCAGCAGGCAATGGCACCGCACATGACGTCACTGCAACGCCTCAGGCTGATTAGCAGGAATGAAATGACGTCGCGCATGACGTCACGACAACGCACAACGCTGAGTGGTTGTAACACAACGACATCACTTGTGACGGTATGATGACCTCACGCGCACTCTGCCAAAGAACAAGACGAAAAATAAGAATGAATAAACGATATTACTCGGATTATAATTAATAAGGGAGTAATTACTCATTGGCATCCACCCAAGCGCAGCCGAACGGCTACAAAGGAAAGCTGTACAGCTTTCTCAGAAACTTCGCAGTTAAAGAAAAATTCGGGAACTTAGGGGGGGAATTTAGGGGACTAAGCATTTGACCTACACTGTTCCCACTTCCAGTTATTGATCAGTTCGCTCTCGCCCTACCATAAGCTTGCCGTCCCGGCTAGCTCAGTTGGTAGAGCGACTGCTCCGGTCAAGCGGTGGTCCCGGGTTCGAACCCCGGACCAAGACGAAGTTTAACTACGAAGTTTCTGAGAAAGCTGTACATCTTTCATTTGTAGCCGTATGGCTGCGCTTGGGTGGATGCCAATGGGTAATTTTCTCCTTTACTACGAATTTACTCCACCTTGGAGGATTCCCCTAAACATCTGATCGTATCATAATTACCATCGCAAATAATATCGGCTGAGTCACAGCGGTAATCGTACTGTGAATGTTTATCCTTATTGATATGGATCGCAGCTATGACATGTGCATTTTTTTCTCACATAGAAGATGTTGCCCGGATCTCTCATTTTATTAGTTCTAGTTGCCTGCTTGTGCAAATTATTTTGCACCCGCGACTTGCCTTTGGCCACGGGTGTGTAAAATTCAGCCAGCTATAAAGGTATGCGTTATAGCAAAAAAAAATGGAATGAAACCGCGCCACAAAAAATGTTTAATTGACGGACAACCGTTTCAGGGGTTCTTTCTAAACCTACAACACGGGTAATATTGATCAAGGACGTAATTATTCGCTTCCGTCAAGCACAATGCAGTCATATAGGGCTACAAAACAAACCAAGCAAAGGAAGTATATATATATATATATATATATATATATATATATATATATATATATATATATATATATATATATATATATATATATATATATATATATATATATATATATATATATATATATATATATATATATACTTCTAGTTTCCAGGAAATTCATCCTGTTTCTCTTCAACTGGCTAATATTTTCAGCTGACGATGTAACCTTGCATTGCAGCCATATGAATGCTCTGGTGTAGATGTTAATGCGTAAAATGCGGCCTTGATTTAAACATATTGCACGCTGTGGAATTTCACGAAATGCATTACAATGAGCACGTATTCGTGAAGAGTGCATTATCTTACTCCGTCTTAATTAAAACGTATTACCGGCGGCGATAACAACCTTACAATACTCCTCTGATTTGGTGTGAAAGCACTATTCCGATGGGCAAACCCCGAGCAAGATCTTGCGATGTTTTCATGCTTGTGGTGGTTGTGGTTTAAGCCAAGTGAAATAAATCTATAAAAATAAATAAAATAAATACCCAAATGGGATTCGAACCCGCGGAGGCGCAACAGTTCAACAGTGCGCTCTCGCGCCGTGGCCAGCGCACCCACCGGTTACGCCGACGCGTAAGCCAGGGACGAGCACCTAACAGCTATCGCTGTAAAAACTTCGTGCTTAGAAATGCTAAATCGCCAGCATTTTTTTTCGGCGCGGTTCAGGTGTCCAACGATATATGAGACAGATACTGCGCCATTTCCTTTCCCCCCAAAACCAATTATTAACCAATTATTAGCAATTTTTTTGTAATCAGTATTACGTGCACACCACCAGAATCTGCACACGCGAATGTCTTCTTTAAAGCTGAGGCCTGGCGAGTTGATTTCTAAAGTCGCAGGGCAAAAAAAGACAAAAGTAGTCGAAAAAGAACCACATATGCGAACGCTCTCTGTAGGCAATTGTCTGTGGTCTTTATCTGTAAAGGTGAGGAACTACATACATTGTACCTCCTTGGCGCTTGGATCGTAACCGCGCCCCGGAATTCGTGGTCCGCCCTCCGGCCCGTCGAGAATCCCGGAGTCTCCACCACGCCGGAGAGGCGGCCGGCAATCTGCAAGTTTACTCCGTTGCGAAGCGAGACTGTCGCCAAGTGCTGAGCTTTGGAGGAAGCCATAACTGCGAAAGATACCACGAATCGGCCGCGATTTGTCATCCGTCAAATAGACTCGACTTTACCCGTGTCCAACCAGCCATCTTACCGGTACTCATCTATGGGACCGAAACATGGATTATAACGAAAAGCGTTCAATTTAAATTGAAGACAGCGCAGCAAGATATACGGGAAAGGCAAAAATTAGCCGTGGTTTAACTCTGTTGTAACTATACTCCGTTCCATACGTCAGGTGCAACGCAATGAAAGGTGCGGAAGTAGTCCGCACAGAAAAATAAAGGGAGCCGTGTTACTCCGCACCTGTTCTGTCTAGTGGTCTAAGGCACTAGAAAGCGACAGCATGTCGTCAGCAATAAGAGTGCATTTAATCAAGCTCATGAAGTCATGTAATAAGCCTGCAGGCAAAGCATTGACTATGTTTCGTTCAGCACAAGGAACGCACTACTTTTTGGTCGCGGATGTAGGCAGCGCAAACAAGTGGCGCGTGCAGTTTGCGCCCAAATGCGGGATATATAGGTCAATCGAGTCACGTGGTCTGCGGAGCGGCGAGATCCGCTGCACCGGCGGTCGGAGTGGCGGCGAGGTGAGCGGCGCAACTGTGGCGAGTCATGACATGACGTCATGCCGCACCTCCAATTTAGAGGTCACAGCGCGACGCCAGTGACCTTAAAATATGGGTGTAACGTTGACAGACAGGAATAGAGAAGAAAGGGTCAGGGAACAAAAGCGAGTTAATGAAGTCCTGCTCGAAATCAAGAAAAAAAATGGGCTTGGGCAGGGCATGCAATGCGAAGGCAAGATAACTGAGGTTCATCAAGGGTAACGGACTGGATTCTAAGCAAAGGCAAGCGTAGCAGGGGGCGGCAGAAAGTTAGATGGGCGGATGAGATTAGGAACTTCTGCGGGGATAAGGGACCGGAGCTGGCACAGGACTGGCTTAATCGGAGAGATACGAGCGAGGCCTTTGCCCTGCAGGGGGCGTAGTCAGGCTGATGATGATGAATTAGGTCGAGGATTTTACAAAAAGAAAAAATCCCGGAATTTCAACTGCTCCGTGTGAGGAAGAGGTGATAGCGACATCTATATACACTTCCTGGTTCGCGTGACGGCAGAAGAGGTGAGCCGAATCGGTATTGCATCGCTTTAAGATAACAGCGCAAAAGACGTTTGACAAGAATTCCAACAGTAGATAACACAGGCCTTTGTTCTTTCTCTATAGAGCGCTATTCGCTTACAACCACGCAAGAACAAATGGCCTCGCCGTTTGCCTCGTCTTTCGACATGTGTTTAACGAAGTATGAAGGCGTTTTTTTTTCTATGTGCAGCTAAGTGCCACGCAGCCGGTAGACGCTGCTCGCGGTCTGTCTTTTAGCAGTATATCTTTACTTTTTTGAATGCAGATTTTGTTACAGCTTATTTTAAGCTGACCATCGAAAAGAATCGGCTTCAGATAAATACAACGCCCATGTTCTCTGTACACTTGTGTCTTTCGTGTCGTCTGTCTAAACATTCCGTTACTTGAGCTGCTGATCCCAAGGTCGCGGGTTCATTCCCGGCAACGCCGGCCGTATTTCGATAGAGGCGAAATACGAAAACTTCCGTGTGCTGTGCGATGTCAGCGCACATTAAAGAACCTCAGGTGGTCTATCCATCCGAAGCCATCCACTTCGGCGTCCCTCATAGCAAATATATGTCGCTTCGGGACATTACACCCCAAAATTTACAATTTTTAATTTCATTTACTCCTTGCAACAGGTATAATCCTTGTCATCATCACAGCGTTCTTGTTTTCTTGAATAGGCGGTACTAAGATGTCACTTGGACAGTCTGCAAGGAAGGCCATTAAGGTTGACCATTAATTTCGGCATCTCATTTATTCGTTCAGTATTTACTGCCAACACTGGCAATCTCTTTCAACTTTACTGAGCTGACACGTCTCTAATTCATTCTTCCTCAAGCAGTCGCGTTCCTCAGCCTGAAAACGTTGGAACCTAGAGGGAAATTTCAAGGCCCCGAAATTTTCTTCTACCAGTGTAGCAAATGCTGTTAGCCGGTGTTTATGTCGAATTCATATTACAGAAGTAAAATAGATCGTTGGATGCCGTAAGACGAAGTTATCCAAGGCAGCACGGTTTCACGGGAGTGTGTATTCTCTTTGTGAAGAGTAATCAAGGTTATCGGGTTTTTTTCTGAGCCGTGCATTACAGAGAACGTATGGCACCTCCTCACCTCTAAATCCGTGTAAGCTAAGGAAGACCCTTGTCCTCACGACGCAAGGCCTTTTGGCCCCTAGATGTTTGTGAGAGCTCCACTGTACGGCTTGAATGCAAACGCCGTTGCCTGAATACTTTCGGCAAAGACTGTACATACCACTGACACGACTCGAATCCGTGATTTTCACACGGCCTCTCTGCGCATGCGCGCCTCTCCTCCTCCAGCTCCACTGGTTGAAAACAAACTGCCAGCTCCTACTGCGCATGCGCAGTTAATGTTAGAGACAGGCGCACGCGACAGATGGCGGCAGCTGTCAAACACACCACCTGCCACTTCGCAGGCGCACTTGGCGGCTTGCGCAACCGGATCGGGCCTCCATCTCCCATGTGCGCTTGTTTTTAACCAATAATAAAAGGTTTTTGACGCCAACCTAGAGGACGCCACACCCTGTGAAAAAGGCGGATTCTGCCTTTTTGCAAGTTTGTATAAAATGGAAAAGGCCAACGTGCGCAGCATGTCACGTGTCAATGACGCGGAAATTAGGCGTTGAAGGCAGGCAAGCAGACTGACGTAGAACGCGAAACTAATGGCGCATTGGGAGAAGCTGTGCCCGCAAAAGAAGCAATGAAATCAGGCGGCGGCGATACCGACAAGCACACTTGGATTTTGTCGGTATCAGAATGACCGCGGCTGTTCAACGAGCTCTATTAAAGCTTGGCGCAGAATCTTCTAGATGACACATGTACGTATACACTGCCGTGGACAGTCTTGAACAGTAACTTAGTCGTTTGCACCTGACCGGGATTATTCGCAAACACTTAGGTTACGTCTGGCGAAGTTTATGTAAATATTCGCAGGCTCTAATCAAACTATCTGTACATTACTTATACCGTCGCCGGAAGCCTATTCACTCTTAGAAACATGGCATGGACGTATAATTTCAAGTCGGCAAAGTGAGCGGAAATTAAAACTTACCGGCAGCCAAAACGAGGCCGAGCAGTAAGCGTTGCATGGCTGTGTGTTATCCGCGTCTTGACCGGTGAATACAGTCGAGGCCTATCGTTCCGCCTTTTATACGTGAGCTGCAGGTTTATCGGGTACGAAGGCATCGCGATCTCTATCAGCGACTCCTGCGTGGACACAAGCCTGGGGCCACGACATACTTTTGTCCACACAGGAGTCACTGACCGAAGTGACACAGTGGTATAGGGTGGAGGTGACAGGGCGTCGCGGGTGACACCGAGTGGCGACGCAATGCGCCTGCTTTTTTCACGTTCCTTGATTTTACCAGGAACGAAACTCAATCAGAATCTGGGCATAACCTGCAGCTGGTGCCTGGAGTTTAGCAGATGGTGGTGCCACCTATGAATGGGCTGTGAGCTACCGGCAGCGCCTTGCGTTTCTTGTTTGCTTATCATAACAGTGTTCTGAACAGCACTGAGCAGTTATCACAAAATCCATAGATGGCGTGATAATCTGCTTATCGCAGTATTTGACTTGGCACAGTACAGGGTGTTGAAACATGCACACTATGGGGAGTTACGCAACTGACGCCATTGAGGAGGCGTGAGTTCTCCGCGATAGCGTGAGTGGGCGGTTCCGTTGTGCATTGTCTACAGAGCCCTTCAGCGATTAGACCAGGATTTCTTCGCTAAGTGAACACGCGGACGTTGTGTGTCGATGATGAAGGCCATGCTGGACAATGGACTACGCGATACACCTTAGAAAAAAAGCGAGAGCTGCCGTTTTGACGACGCAGTTTCAAATGCCGACACCAAAAGAGCAAGGGCACCAAGTCATAACTGCGACGACTGCGCTGCGGTTTCCAAGGCCTCGAGTTACAAAAAACTGCAAAACAAAAGGTTGTTTGAAATGTTTACCATACATGACACCAACGTTTAGCGATGTTATTATGCATGTGTCCGTCGTCCGATGTGGACTCGCTGGGATGCCCTGAAAAGGCAAATGGCATACCGGCGGAGAATCGAACAGCGGAAGTTCTGATCGGGAGCTGCGGGCTCGCCGCCTTTCGACTGCCGTTGCAACAAGATGTGTATAACTTATTGATTGATTGATGGCTATTTCTGTGCGCGCTATTGCTGTGTCGTTGAGTAATTTAAGGCTACATCAGCCTGAATGAATCAATCAATCAATTAATAAACATTTGTTGGCATAAGCGATGAATGGAGCTATTGCGGATGAGGTCCTTAGTACAGGGCCCCTGTGGCTTCTGCTGACTTCTTGGCGATGGAGAGCAGGGCCTCCTGGTCTCCCAGGGAGACGCTTCATGTCCTACTGCTCCAAGGCCGCATCAGGCGGCTAAAGGTGGTTGGATTTGTGAGGACATGTCCATGTGATATAGATGAAGAGGCGGAGGTTGTTGCAGCTAGTGGTGGAGTTAGCATCTGATATGGGTGAAAGTAGGGGTGTCGCCACGCCAAATAAATGCATCTATGTATACAGTGTTGCCTGAAGGCGACGGAGATTAGGATACATAAGGGTCTCAACTTGTCGGAGAAGGTAGGGGTCTCCCGGGATAGGTGTTTGTGGGACGGAGGTATACTCTTATTAGAGTTTACAGGGTGATAATTAAGCTTTAGAGATTTCTTCGAAATTAGTCGTTTAGAGGAACGTGAAATCCACCTCTGCACATAAGTTATGCTGCAAGGAGGGGGGAAAGCAGATAATTAACTAAAGTCTATCAATAAACTTTTTGTGCCTACGGTAAGGTGGCATACTTATACTGGAAACTTAGAGGCTGTCGTATTCCTAAACACAATTACATTTGGTAGAATTCACCCAGAACGCTTGCGTTCCAAGATGTTCGGTTCCAAATTTTCGATAAGCTCGATCCGTGTAACTGCGCATGCAGGGCGATGACGCGCGAAACTACTTCCGGTGAGACGCGATGTTTCGTCTTCTCGAAATTCACGAAATATAAGTCCTTGCAACCGTTCTCCATGAGGTTCCCTACATAGTAAATATTCCATGCTGTCTGAAGGATAATGAAGCCTAATAAAAATTTCGACATGCTTTCAATTAATCGAAAACCGATTTTCTGTATTGGGTGAGCGCTTTCAAAATTAGTTTTCGGTGCAACACCACAAACCAGCAAACAAAAGTGCAGTAAAAAAGAATTTATTTTAATGCGAGAACATTAGGAGGGCTATTACGACGGAAATATGTCCGAGGTCGGAGTGTGTGTGAAGTCACCACCTGCCAATCATGGCAGGTGGTGTTTTGGGGAATTTCTCTCTCCTGCCACTGTCCCCTTTCCCTTCTTCACTTGTGGTAGAGAAGAGAGAGACGCCGGACTAAGAATGACTCACCAAAAATTACAATGACTGAGAAGAAAATGACTCAGACCACAGGAAGCCCTGCAAGAAAGACAGCCTCCCGAAAAACTATCTGCGCAAAATTGAGGCTTTCGGGACCTATTCCTCCTTCGCACTGCTTGGGAAGAGCCACCTGTGTTTTACAAGCCCCAACGGTGGCTGTGCTTGGAACAACCACCTGCCGGTAAAGCGGCGCATCGCTTAACCGCTGCCTCTGCTATGAGGACTTGCCGAGATGTACCCATGTGAAACGCTTTGAGCAGGTACCACAGCCGAAATTTAAAAAAAACAACAACCGGAGATTCGACAGTGGGAGACAGACACAATTGGTACACACCAATGATTCCATATGGAATCAGAACTGGAATTGATTGCCGAGTGAAAGAAGAATGGTACCTCCTTCCCTCGGCATCAGCCCACCTATTGCCCACGGTTTCTCACGGGTACATCTCACGCAACCTGCCCGTCGTCTTGGTCATCGCCACCGTCGAGAAAATATTTGGTTTTGTAGCTGAGAGGCAGACCCGCACAATTTAAATAATTTAAACAATCTACTTGTTGGGTGCGAAGGGCTAACAGCATTTGGAGCGGGCTACGCGAGCGGGCGTACTGCATGCGTGTCGAGCCGCGGGTACCGGCGCTCGATCCACCGTGCCGCTGCACTCCAACTGTGCAGAAACACTCGCGGCGCGCATTCTCACTGGTAAATTATAGTTTGCCCACTTACAGTCAGGTTGCGGTGAGAGTTTATGGGAGTGTTTTTACTAAGCCGGAGTGCACAGGCACCGAACGAAAGCACACCTCCCCCGTGAACCCGTGATGTGACTTCGTCTCCGCAAGCACGCCTTTGGCTATCTCCACTGCCGCTACACCGCTGCCGTAGAGGAAATATTCCTTTGGCCCTGACTATGAGGCACACTCACAAAGTTTTAAGAGAGAGAACAGGTTACTGGCGTGTTTCTAAGCTTGAGTGCGCAAAGCACGGAATCCGCTGCGCACGTCGCGGGTTCGCGTCTCCTGCCGCCTTCGCTTGCATGGAGGTTGCCCACAAGCGACAGAGCGAACGCCAGCCGTCGCCGCCGCCTTCGCGTGAGTTTTCGCGTACATGGAGTCCAGGCTTGACTCGGATGCACAATTCACTAGGAAGGCATCATTGGTGACAATGAAGCTAGGGTTGTGCATGAAATGCGGTCGCCCCGTCGAGTTTTATTCACTACCTGTGAGAATGTTGGTTGGTTGGTTTATGGGGGTTTAACGTCCCAAAGCGACTCAGGCTATGAGGGACGCCGTAGTGGAGGGCTCCGGAAATTTCGACCACCTGGGGTTCTTTAACGTGCACTGACGTCGCACAGTACACGGGCCTCTAGAAGTTCGCCGCCATGGAAATTCGACCGCCGCGGCCGGGATCGAGCCCGTGTCTTTCGGGTCAGCAGCCGAGCGCCATAACCACTGAACCACCGCTGCGGTTTGCCTGTGAGAATGTGGTATTACTGTGTGGTATTAAAACTAACTGTTCTCACTTTTGTAGCTATGATCCTCGCTACACCCAGGTCGTAAAATTGGGCGGTCCCAGGAGTGTCAATGTCTGGGGAGTTGTCACCAGGGAAAGAACTCCCCATCTATCGGATTCCCGGTTATTCCTGCTCGGACGCGTACATTGAACCTCCTTCCCCACTTGCTTGATGGCTCTTTCAAGGACGGTTCCTTTTATCTGCAACAAGACCTTTCCCCTATCCGCACTGCCCCATCTGTAAAGGCTCACCTAGAGCAAGCTGGCGTCATGACTCTCTCATGGCCGCCGCAATGAGCCGACCTAATATAACTGCGAATGTGTGGGGAGTGATCAAGATAAACATATCAAGAATGGGCCTGCATCATGCGACTTCCGGCTAACTCTGGGAAGACGTCAAGAGGGAGTGGGAATCGCATAAAAGCCGACCCGAACATCGTGCCAGCTCTATACGAGTCACTACCCCGACGCATGGCTGGGGTTGTTCAGTCGGATGGCCATCTCCTGCCTTCCTCACTAAGCACGAGTGCGCTAGAACTCACGAAAACGCCATCACATGAAAGATGGAGAAAGTGCCTCAATAAACAGTCTCTGACTGTGCATCAACATCCAAAGAGGCGTCTTCCTTCTTTTTCGTAAAACGCAGCATTTGTCCTCTTTTGCTTGTTTTGTTTATAGTTTATAGGGTTTAACGTCCCAAAGCAACTCAGGCTATGAGGGACGTCGTAGTGCAGGGCTCCGGAAATTTCGACCACCCGGCGTTCTTTAACGTGCACTGACATCGCACAGTACACGGGCCTCTAGAATCTCGCCTCCATTGAAATTCGACCGCCGCGGCCGGGATCGAACCCGCATCTTTCGGGCCAGCAGCCGAGCGCCGTAACCACTGAGCCACCGCGGTGTTTTGTTTATAGTTTTCCCGCATATGCCTAATCACCCGTTAAATGCTGGCAAAAAATGCGATCTAGCTATGCGTGCCTCTCCTATCTCGTTTCGGCCAGCAATGTGCCCGCAGTCATGAAGGGATCTGCAACAGCTGCAGCAACAATGGCCATACCATACGTTGGTGTTGTCCTGCGCTTTAAACACCCGGGTGCGTCTCCAATGCGGCCGTCATCACGGAACGTCCGAGTAATCATATTAACTGTTGTCTTTCTCACAATAACTTCTTGGATCCGTGGGGAGATTCTTCTTGCTGCTAGACAGCTCGTGGAAAAAAAACTCGACGGGACGATTGCAAGTTATACACAACCGTAGCTGCGTTGTCACCGATGATGCCTTCGTAGAGGATTTTTCGGCCGAGTAAAATCTAGCGACATGCCTAAAACGTTATTAAATATTTGCCCACCCTGTCGTTCGATGCTCTTTTTCGTCACCATGACGCCGCTGTCATGAGCCGGGGAGAGGAGAACACGGCCGGGGTTGTGTCGCGATAGTGGGAAGAGCCTAGCAGACGACATTAGTTGTGCGGGCAAACGTGCGCGCACGCGATTAATCTCGCCGGCTTCGCCGCTCCGCGCCGTGATAAGGCGCTGATAAGCAGTTTGGTCGACGCTCGCGCGATACTGTCAAAGAATTGGCCGGGTGTACGTTAGGGCTCGATATGAAATAGCGTTTTGCGCATGCGCACTTTAAACCAAACTATCCCATACCCCCATGAATGATAGACCTGCACCGCCAGCAGCATGAAAAGCGTAGGCTAATGCAACGAGAACCACCTCTTTAGAATCGAGTTGTTCTTAAGCGAAAGAGTTAAACTACAACAAAACGAATACGTCCAGCAATGCGCATATCAAACCTAGTCGATCCCGCGAACGAGAGCGACTACAACATGATCTGTACACTACGCAATGCGCGCAACATGAAAGCTACAACTGCAGAACCTAGCAGAGACATCAGCGTGAACGGTGCAACGGGGCTAAGACAAGCGCTGCTTTCGTCGCCCGCGAACGGACGAGTCCATCTACAACTATGGCAAACGAAATTTACTGCGAAGACTGCAGTCACACCAAATCCTCCGAGGGGGAAAAAAAAACACGACTGACAACTGAAGAATGGCCACTCACCTCACAGAGACGTGAATCCAGCCCATTATCAAAGTTTGCCCGGCCGATACTGTGCAGCCAAACCCCTTTCGGGGAGCCGCGTTGCTTTTTACGGGCGGGATGACACAAGAAACCTTTCCCACTGGCCCTTCGGTTGTTGCACCGATAAGCGTAACAGAAGTTCGGCGTCGCCGCCATCAAAGCTGATCAGAAAGCGCTTCCCGCCAAAACTCTGTCGCAGACGAAGACAACGCAGCGCGATAACTACCCACACGAATGGCGCCGGCGTCTGCTGCAGAACAAAAAAAAAAAAAGTGCACGCTAGCACGTGACTACGGCGCCTCGACCAATGGGAGGCTCAATTTTCTGGTGGCGCGCTAGGAGAGGAGAGAAGCCGGAAGGCCTCCAAAGCTTTTCGTTACTTTTGCTTCATTGGGGAGTTTAGATTGGCCAATTGGATACAGGCCACGCGCTCCCATGTTAATCGTTAGAGCTGGCGCCTGTACACTTTACTCTTCACGCTGACTGGATGCAGCGGAGACCCGGGATAAGGCGGGCCTCATGCATGCTGTGTGCTTCCGACTAGGCTTCATCAATGTCACGTGATGCTTCCTCCAGAGCTTTCTCTTCGTCCATGCATCCTCATAG
This sequence comes from Amblyomma americanum, assembly GCA_030143305.2. Classification (NCBI taxonomy): domain Eukaryota; kingdom Metazoa; phylum Arthropoda; class Arachnida; order Ixodida; family Ixodidae; genus Amblyomma; species Amblyomma americanum. Next base: position 34,236 of record JARKHS020014574.1, on the reverse strand, counting down.
CATGCGGGCGCACATCATATCTTTTGCGCGTGCGCACAAACGCGCTCACGTATTTATATAAAGACATAGTGGTAATGAGCCAGCCTTGAAGGCATGTAGCAAGATGCGATCGAATCGTTCGAATAAGAACTACTATGATGCTGAGGCCTCAATGCTTTCGACGCCTCACTTTTGTCGGGGTGCAGTCGTTAACCCAGCGCCATCTTGCGCTAAGCAAAAATACAGAAACGGGATATTGCGGGTGCGCTGTAAACCGAGCTCCCGCACCTCCCTGCATGCCACGTTTCTCAACCAGACCTCAATCGTCGCGTCGGGTACAGGCCCACTTACCGGTTCGAGATCGCCAATCCGAAGCTGCTTCGGGATTAAAATCAAGGCCCCGGTGGCGGGCTTGACATTCACACTAAAGTTCACTTGGGTTTAATCCAATTCGATACTCGAATCACCGGCTCTCAAGATTTTATGCCTATCAAGGCGAATATACAAGGAGAACGTCACGTGGTGGAACAGACCACGAATTCTGCGTTGCCTTCTCGTCATGGTCTGTGAGTGCGCAGTACCCTTAGCTGAAACGTCGTGGGTCTTCTCGATCGCAGACGCTTCCGCGGTTGTGAACTCTGCAACTGTCTTTGGTGAAAATCTTTTGCGCCGCTATTTCGGCCCTTTACAAGGTTCTTCGTCGGCTAGGTGAACTGGACCATGAAGTCGCCCCTGAAGAAATAACTGCAATCCAACGAAGCCGCGTACGACCACAAGTTGCCCATGCGTCGTCCGTCTAAAGCCTTATTATGCGCGCTAAAGGACGCCGTGTTTCCACTCTCGGTGCTTATTGTACAGAGTCCATTTTCTAGTCACATTATTTGTTTTAAAGCATCGGGTCGACGCTTCTTTGACAGGAGAGTAATTGCGCGAATCTTTGCACTGTTTGTTTGATCATTCTTCAAAGCTGCCGGCGCGCGGCTTTATCGCTTCATTTAGTGATGTTAGACGCGACCAGATTTATCTCGATTGATCGCATGCAGCCGGAGGTGATTTTACGCTGTTCCAGACTGTTGCGGTAGATTTGCAGGTCGTATCTCGAAAGCTCATTATCAGCTTTAAAGTGAACACGGCCGAAAGCGGCGGTCATTAATTATGTTCGACGACCGCCGAGTACGCCTGTTGCTTTTCGCCGTGGCCAAGTGATTGTGGGCGCAGGTCAGCCCCAATAAAGTTTCATTTGGAAGCATTCTTTCGCTGTCTTTTTCACTGCCTGAACTGCCGTCACCACTACGTGACAATCCTCTAGGCCGAAGAAGTGGGGCCTAGAGATCCTCGAAGCAGATGTTGGCTATAACTGCCATGGACATTTTTTAAAAGGGCCTATACATAAATCACTTACAGTGAATTCATGTGGCGAACTTGTTTTTCTGCAATCCCGCCACTTCTGTGGTTTACTGCATAACTGCAGCAGAAACGACTTAAAAAAGTGAATTGAAGGTGGTAATAGAAGCGACAAGCCTTTTTTTTACTTAATAAGCAGACTACAGCGGCCTACGTCACCTCTCCGTCAGGCCTGCTAGCGGATGCAGCCACAGACCTTAAAAAAAAAAACTGGTTTTTTGGGGAAAGTAAATGGCGCAGTATCTCTCACATCTCGGCGGACACCTGAACCGCGCCGTAAGGGAAGGGATAAAGGAAGGATTAACAGAAGAAAGGAAGAAAGAGGCGCCGTAGTGGAGGGCTCCGAAATAATTTCGACCACCTGGGGAACTTTAACGTGCACTGACATCGCACAGCACACGGGCGCCTTTGCGTTTCGCCTTCATCGAAACGCGGCCGCCGCGGTCGGGTTCGAACTCGGGAACTCCGGATCAGTAGCCGAGCGCGCTAACCATTGAGCTACCGCAGCGGGTGCAGACCTTTTAAACTCTATCAGTAATCGTTTATTCCATTCATCGATATCTATTTTTGCGCCAGTGTTACGCCACTCCGAAGCAAGGGCCAGCGGTGACATTTCCCTCGCAAAGCCGCACTGCAGTAGTGTTTCTATATATGCATGGAAGGTAGGAGCGTCCCCTTTGAAACGGGGCAGTAGTAGTTGCCACCAGGTTGTTTTTTTCCTTTATTTTTGTTTAACTGTGCTGTAAGTTGTTAATAAAATTCGCCATTTTCTTTAAAATACGTCTTCCTACACTTTAAAACTTATGTCGCCTCTCTGCTTTTGAGCCACCAATCCTCCAATCACTCTTTGCTAATTTCCACCGCAGATTTAATTACATGACTATTGTTTCTCTAAACCCGAAGTCCTCAGGAAGAGTGACTGTGCCTGCATCGACATCGGAACGGACACCATCACATTTTAGAATGAGGTGCTCTATTGTTTCTACAGATTTACTACACACAGCACATGTGTCATCTTCTTCGCTAAATTTCTTTTTGTAGCTGCGCGTTCTGAGACACCCTGACCTAGCTTCAAAGAGGAGGGCACTGCCTCTTGATTTATCATAAAAAGTTTCCTTCCTGATCTGCCTTTTTCAGCATCGATATAGTTCCACACTATGCTTCTTTTTCATTGAATCTATCCAATTTTTACCTTCGACGTTTTTAACCTGTCGTTTAATGCTCCATACTACTGCAATGTGGCGCCATCTGGAGGTGGCATCGTGCTCAAAGAGAGCGAAGCGCGCGGTCAATCCAGCGCCGGTTGGGAATGACGCCGCTCCAGATTGTTCCGGTTCCCATTCCGCACAGTGCGCTGGAGCCTGTCAGTACGGTGCCTTGACTCGTCATGCCCACCAGCGTCCAGTTGGAAGACGGCGACGGCTGGCTCAGCTGGCACACCAGAGGGCCTCCACTGTCACCCTGCGCATTGTCCAAACGTCAACTCCAATGTATACATAAAGCGTCTATCACCCATAGTGGGCAATAACCTTACGCGCGCGGTTTTTTAGCATAGAGATTGTGACAGTATACGCCAGTTGCACGATCCGCCCGCAGATAGCGCTGCGCGAGCTTCGGAGCCACGCGCTCAGATGTTCCCGCTAAAAGTTACCGACCCAGTAAAGTGAAGGGTGTGCTTGAAGAGAACGCCTGATTCATGCTCAAGACAACACAACATTTATGAATGCGAGATCATTAGATTGCTCGTCGGCATGAAAACACGGTGCCGCCCAGACAGAGTGGCGGCGTTAAATTCGCAGTTTGTCGAAACGGTGTGACGTCATCATAGACGGGAAAACAGGAAATGTTAACCAGGAATAGTTAGTACTCACAGGTGCACCAATCACAAATGAATAGAATTATAAAATAATTAGAATAGAATTAAAATACAGTTTGAATGTAATTACAATACAACTGGAATAGAATTCCAATGCTACCACATTACTCGTTAGGAGCCCCCAGTAACTTTCTGAATTATTTTTTAAAATGCTGCCAATGTTGACGTGTAGGGCAGACTTATATTGAAGGAAGAGTAAATGAGGCCCGAATTAAGAAGGAATACCTCATTTATCACACAGCCAATACGACGGCAACGTTTATTTATACATATATTGAAAAAATAGCGAGAGCCACACGTTGGAAAGACATCTACTGCAGAAATATTAGTTTTAATTCTGAATTGTACTCGGTGTTTTAAGAGTTACGAAATGTTCCCTCTAATAGTAAACTGTACTGCACAACTGCGTTCAACGGTTATTGAGACAGCAATATATATTCTCCACTCCGACGTACCGAAGGAAGGTTTGCTCACATAATCGTAGAAGTGCGCAGGTTAAGGGATGTACAGGGTTGGTCAAAAGTTCTTAGGCCACAGGGTCTGCTTTACAGCGGCATACCCTGCGATTTATCATAGCAATAAAGGTATCGTGTTTTCAAAGGGAACAATGATACTTGTCCTGTCTTCTGTAGAGATGTTGAGCTTGGGGGGATGTGTCATAACTGCCCGACTATAGGGTTCAAAAGCAGACCCCGTGGCCTGAGAACTTTTGACCCACACTGTACTTATCGTGTCGAATGAAATGAAGCCAGTAACGAGGTGTAAGACGACTATGAAGGTCATCGGGTATTATGTGCGACTACAACAATTATGGTCAATAAACTGGGCGCTAAGAGGCATTGCGCGCACCCGTGGATGAATCACGTATTACGACGCCATTATTTTATTGTTTGCTTTTTTGCGATAAGTTTGCATTTAGTAATTGCCTCTCACCCACAGAATTCCGGTGTGAACGATTAGCACCACAATACCGCGTCATTTAGCGCTGGGACATGCAAAATGTCCCGCCGAAAAAGTGCGTTTTTGCCAAGGAGTTGTTACTTTTTTTGACACATGCACACTTTTTGTCTTAACTGACATCAGTTTGCGATATGGCCAATGCGAGAAACCCCATCTCTCCCGTTTCTTTATTTTTTTTTCTCTCTTATAAATAAACCTGCGTGGCAGCGGCTGCAACCAGAGTGAGCAGAGAACACCTGAAAACTGGTCACGTGGGTGAGCAAGAGTCAGGAGAGATGCATCTTCCTCGAGACAGAGGTCTTAAATAATACCAGTTACGAAGCTCCGAAACCATACTCATCTATGTACAGCGGCAAGTTTTTCAACGCCAGCAGATGGTGGCGCCACCTATGAACTTGCGGTGATGCACTGCAAGCTCCGCTTTTGTTGTGTTCTGAGCAATCTGAGCAGTTCATTTGAGTGCCGCAAGGTGGCGCGACAATCAAGTAGCCTCCGATATTTTTTAGTAATAGTGCCAAATTTTGATTCATGGGCCCATTGAGGACCTTCGCTATTGGTATGACCAAAGAGATCTTGCCTCGCGGCAAGGGAACTCACGTGGCAGGGCCCGGAGGAGTCGGATTCGTCCACAGCGCAGACCATGTAGTCGCGCCGCATGTGTGGCTGAATCTGGAGGATGCTGGAGCATGCGTCGTCAAAGTTGCGCACCTTCAGCCGAGCCTGCTTCAGCTGGTACGCGCTGCCAGTGCCTGCACAACAGCGCATGCGCGCGGTGGGGCAACGGTCAGCCTCGTCGCAGTGACGTACAAAGCTGTGGCGGCGATGCTCGCGCCCCACAGCGACGACCCACAAAGCTTCGATAGCACGTGAGCATCCTCGAAGAGGGCGCCCTACAGTGGAATAATTTAGCGTAATTGGTTTGGACAGATAATTGCTGCGCAAATTACTGCATGTTGATTTTTCAAAGTGCTACTGCTGTTGTATATCCTATTGTGAATAAATATGTGTCAAACGACTTTTAAGTAGGAGTAGCTGTAGTAACAGCGACAGCAGCGTAATAGTAGTAGTAGTAGTAGTGGTGGTGGTGGTAGTAGTAACAGTAGTAGTAGCAGCAGCAGTGGTAGTAGTAGTAGTAGTAGCAGTGGTAGTAGTAGCAGTAGTAGTAATATACTAGCAACAGTAATGATTAAAACTTTCTGGCATGCAGAGCGTGAAAAGGAAGAAATCATCAGGAAAAGAAAGGCGCAGTAATCCGAACAGTGACGGCGAGGGAAGTGATGAAGGGGCTGCAAAGGGAATGAGAGAAGAGCCCTTACAGTCTTCGTCAAAAACATAAAGACCGAGGCTGCTTCTATAGGCCGTACAGTGTGGCTGGATTTGCATCGTCGACATTACAAATACCTCCAGGAGAGAGGAACCTTCATTCTCCTCCAATTCGAAGCACAGAACTTCCACGGGTTCTAAAAGAGCCCCAGCTACACAGGTAAACTGCTAGGGCTGTGTATTTTGATGCGTCAGCATTAGAACCACCATGTTGGAAAAATCTGTCCGTCCGTCTCAAGCCACGGCTAGCAGGTGGAAATGTTTAGAGAGATAAATATCCCTCTTCAATTTCAGCGGAGATGTAAAGGTGGAGAAGGAAGACTAAGAGAGGGTGGGAGAAGCGAGTGGCAGGTGAGGGAGAGCGGGTATTCGCGTCACTATAGCCTCGTTTACATGAACCCGACAGCGGCGGGTCGAGCCAGAGGATCGAGTTGAGCAAGGTCAGCCTACCTCGACGACTGCGCGTTTACATGAACTCGACTTTAGCGAGTCGAGACCGGTTCAACTGCAGCGACACCAAGCGTCGAGATGGCAACGGGAGAGGGTAGTGACAGCCCCCAATACCGCGGGTCGACAGCGCTGTCTCGGAGGCGCGGCGGCGCAAGCGAAAAATAGGTTCGCATTTATCATCTCCCCTCCCACTAACCCTACTTTTCGACTCGATCCGGTTTACATGCTATCTGCCATTGGGATCGAGCGAGTCATTTCTCACCCGCTGCAGCAGAGTTGACTGGAATCACTCCCTCGACTCCCGGATCCGACTCTGCGGTGTTTACATGAATCCAGTAACCGGTTTTCAACTCGATTCCTCAACTCAACCCCGCCATGTAAACGTCACTGCTGCGATTGCTGGATTGAATCAGGAGAGGAGAGCGGGGGGTACAGCGTGTCACCCGGTTGTCGGCGGACTCGATCACGCCACCATCGTGCACGGTCTAAACCAGCCAGCGACAGAGGCTGCGCCGTCCGGGGGAAACACTAATGCTAACGCATACCCTGTAGCATCAATCGCATCGTTCGTGTGTAATTTTTTTTACAAAGGCAGTACTTCCTAACACGCGGATGGAAGCAAGAAAAGGACAAGGGCACACCCTAAGAGTAATCTGTTCTGTAAAACGTTCTCGTTGCACGAAGCTCCTTAGCAGCTGTGATAAGAGCCGATAAATGCGGACTACTCTACTGATTTCGATAACACTGAGTCGCTTCGCTTCATAATCGCGATACTCACCGCGCGTGGCGCCCCAGCCCGTGGAGTAACAGGTGGTGTTCACGGGCAGCGTCTGTCTGACGCCGGGAAGGCACACCGGTCTCACGTGATCAGTGAAGTTCACCGGTAACGACAGCTTGAGCACGGCCACGTCGTGCGTCATGTCGTGGTTGACAAAGCTCTGCGCGGAACAATAACGTGACGTTGAAGACAGTCGTCAATTATGCACAGTCCGCCACACAGGTGCGATGTTAGATACACAACAGATGCAAGTATTACTTAACGCTGGAATTAACAAGGTTAACAAGAATCACTGCGTTTTTAACCGCAACTATAAACCCATTCAAGGCAAGGAGGAAGTCGTAGGCGAGAGCTGGTACAGCAAAGCTTCCAGGAACACGTCGTCGCGATATAGCAAACTTCCTCACGAATTTGTTCAGCCTGAACTCAAAAAGTGGTTTAGTTAGATAAAGCATGAGGAGCTAACAGTGGGTTAACCACTGCAGCGGAACGCAGCGAGCATCTTACTCTTGCGTATGTTCAAACATCGTTTCCAAGATGGCGGCACCGTTCGAAGTAGGGCCCCTCGCCTCGGACTGAATTCGTCGTTGTTACTGCCATCTTCAGTACGTTCACTGGCCATAATTTCCCCACTGGGCTTTCGCTTCGTCTCATCTCGCCCATAGCAAAACATCTAAGCGACAAATTTGCTTTATATTTTTCTTTACAGCGCCGATGCTGCCGCTTGTAGTCCTAAGGGGGGCGTCGGTTTGTTGACAAAAATGGTTCCCGTTCTAACAACCAGGTGGCGCCACTAAGCTGAGCTTATCGTTGCGTCCGTTTGCGTATGCTGAACTAAAGATACGAATGTGACGAATGGCGTAAAATCCCGCAAAATTATTGAGTTTATAATACATCGTATACGCTTATGGTACGTAGACAGCATCAATTTAGTTTCTTTTCTAGCCGTATCTGGTCTCCGCGAGCAGACGACGGTTCACGGAGGAACAGGTTTGACGCGAGTCTCCCGATTGGCTGATGAGGTCTCTACATTCCATAGCGCTGCAAGGAACGTATGGGAAGGAAGACCCTGTTGTTAACGCATGTGCTGCTCCAGCGGCAGCGCAGCAAGCAGGCACCAGGGGGCAGACTGAAAGTTTCCCGAAAGCTCGTATAGGTTCGGCTTCGTTTTCTTCCTCCGTTCTGGCGCCAAGGTACGCCAAAACTGGAGCTAAAAGCATTTCACGCTGTAAAAACTCGAAACACAGTACGCATATCCAGTGCCCATGTCCCGCATTGTGAGCGCGTCGGTAGCTTTTGCGTCAGCGCCCATTTTACAAAAGCGCAGCTCGGGCAGCAGTCAGCCGCTCAAAGACACCAAGGAAGCAGCGGACCTTTTCTATTTGTTTTCGATCTTACAGCTGTGAACAATATAGGGGGCGCTGCTATAGCAAAAAAACTCGGAAACCCACTTACGCTGTGCTGCGCGTAGGAAGATAGAGTTCTGATCTGGACACCGGCGTCGCTGCCGGCAAGGTTGTGGCTGCCCAGTTTCACCACAACGTTGGCCGGGTGCATGCTGCGTGGCCGTGCAAAGAAAAATACAAAAATAAAAAGATGCTTTTTTAAAAGTTTACGAGTAGATTGCGATGAGGACGAAAAAAAAACCTCACAGGACGGTTACGACTATGTAACGCGAGGTTCAGCAATAGCTGTTTAGGCGTTTAGTCACATGATCACTACACCAGTGGTCACGTGATGCACCCCTGCACTGGCAGGCGGCTGTTCCAAACAGAACCACCCGTAGGCTTATGCGACCCAGGTTGACCGATTACGCCGACGGCGGACGACTACGACGCAAAAGGCAGGGACGGGCGCCTAACAGCTATCGCTCTAAAAAGTGGTACAGCCGACCACACTCTAAACAAAGGGGCGCCTAACAGCTATCGCTGTAAAATGTGGTACAGGCGACTATACTGTAAATGGAGTAAAAAGGGAGTAAAACTGTCCTCTAGCGCTAGAAGGCAGTTTTACTCCTTTTTTTACTCCCATACAGGTGTATTTGTGTTTAGAGTACAGAAATGCGAAAGCCCTTTAATTGATAGTTTGCCGACCCAAAGGCGGCTACAGTGTCAGTCGAGTCAATAGTAGATCACTTCATCAGCGCAGAGCGCGACTCTGTCGAGATATCGAGGGCCTTCGACCGACGGCAAGGTGCTTCTCGGAAGTGAGGCGCTCCGAGCAACGCGTTGATAACTAAAATTAGAGCATTATAGCCGCTGAGAAATTATTGACGTTAACAATAAAACAGTTTTAGAAATATAAAGCACCCTGGATGTAGAACTACTGCAGCAGACATAAAATTAATGCTGCCCTTCATCCAATATACCAGCATGCAGGATGTGCGCTAGCGCCGCTACAGCTTGTCCAAAAAATCTCTGCGAAAAAAAAATGGCTCCAGATTTATACCATTGGTTCAATGTTTAGGGGAATCCCCCAATGTGAAATTCCCCTAAGGGAGTAATTACGCATGAACATCAACCCAAACAGCACCCATACGGCAGCAAAGGAAAGCCTTCCCTTGCAGCCTTTGGTGGATGCCAGTAATTACTCCCTCATGACATTTACCATTGTGGTAATGCGAATTTCAACCACATCTGAGTGGGAAGAAATGAGGATGCCAGTTGGACTGTTTAGAAACTCTTGGTGTACAGGTGTTGAATATCTGCTAGTATATGTCATTAGGGGCACGAGATAAGCTCTAGTGAACGACTCGTGACGTCATGGGCGACGTTACAGTGATTGTACCAATGAGACATTCTTTCTAGCCAGTCAGCGTGGAGCGTTGACTTGATGTCATGCGCAACGACAAGACAATGTTCCACGCTCACTGGTCAAAACGCCTGATTACGTGACTCCATTATGACCAATCAGTACAGTGCGCTGTCATAACGTCATGCGCGACGTCAGTTCAGTCTGACCAATCAGCTTGACGCGTTACATATGACGCATTACGCCGCCGACGCCACACAAAAACGGGAAACGTGGCTTTAACAGCTATCGCTGTAAAAATATAAACAGAGCGTGCGTCGCTCGCCACGTCGAAACCCTACGTCACGCTCACCACATAGTGCATATACCAGGAGTCCCAGCTTAAAGTAACCAAGGTTTTAAAAAAACATGGGATGTCCTTGCCGCGTGAGACCAACTGAGGGTTGTTTACAGTCGCGTGTTCTAATCTGCAGTATTTTTCGTTCTGCAAAGTCAACTAATTAATTAAGTCTAATTATCTAACTTCTCATTTATTGAATTGAGGAACAAATTGTCAATGGAAAGATTGTAGACAACTTTTAAAAACAGTTGACTGCAACGTTTGCACCAAGATACCGTTAACGTAGTTTTTTTTTCCGGCCTTAAACCCTAGCTCGCACAATAAAAAAAAGCGTCTATATGACAATGGTACCATTTAAACACTCCAATACTCACCTTAATGAACAAAATCTATTTTTACTGAAGTGCTCTCCCCGATGATCCTTGGCGTGCACACTGGTGCAGAGATGTGACCCAGCAGCAGGTCACGTGATAGTTTTCTTTTAAGGCCAATAAGTAAATCTACGTAAATCGTACCTTGATGGAAACAGCGCTGCTAGCGGTTTTCTGAGACGATCTACAGCTTTTACATTGACAGTTTGTTCCTCAATTCAATAATTATAAAGTTAGCTCATTAGACTTACCTAATTAGTCAACCTTCCAGAACGAAAAAATACTACAGACTAGGCCACGCGACTCTAAACAACCCTCAGTTGGTCTCACGCGGCTAAGACTTTCCGTGTTTTCCAAATGCTTGGTTACTTTAAAGGGACACTGAAAAGAAATTGAAGTTGGCTTGTATCAATAGAATAGCAGGTCCTGATCACAAAAACGCCACTCTTCCTGAAAACAAAGCTCTTGTAATGTAGAAAATAGCGAGAACCAAAATACAGGTATCGCCGCCACAGGCCAATCTAGCAAGTACAAGCGCGACGACTTCCTAGGACAAGAGGCGCCACCTTGGAAGAATTTTCCTTACTTCATGGACGTTACGAATCTCTGAGGCTGGCAAAGGAAGGTTGCGCACCGCACCGCTAGAAATCACGGAGTCTGCGTTTACGTCACGTTTCACGTCACTCCGTTCTGTGACGTCATAAGAGTTCCCTGAGTTTGAATCAGAGCGGGGAAAAAATTTTTCAACTTCGAATCCAAATTTCTTTTAAATAAATGCGTCTTTCGCGCCCGGACAAGCGGCAACAAAGCCATGAAATGCCGAACTATCAGATTTTGCTAACAAAAAAAATTGGTAGAGTTCTCCTCAGTGTCCCTTTAAGCTGGGGCACTTGGTATATGCCAACTTCGACATGGCGCGCGCGCAGAAACACGGTTCCCTTACTCCATGAAGCAGTGGGCGGCCGTGATGACCAGTTCGTTGCTGACCAGGGCCCCGCCGCAGAAATGGGCAGCGGGGTGAATGTCCTTCATCTGGATGCTGACCTGCATCGGAGCAAGGGCAACACGGAGAAAATGTGATTCCAAAAAGCGCGCCAAACATGACCACGTAACATACTCCGCATTATCATGCGCCACGATACACACGGCGACAGTGCATCATTGCAGACGTTTTCGAAGGCGATCAATACACTTGGGTGCTTAATCCCTCCATACTTATTAATTAGCTAAATGTTTATGGGAAGCATGGTGCATCACAGACTTTGAAAGATGTAGTAGATACATGTCCCCCTGGGCGCGCCTTTCGTTTCCGCGTGCCTTCAGGTGCGAGATCGATGATGAAGCGCGGAGCAGCTGAAGCAACCCGACCCTCGCCTGTGTTCTAGTCTTCATCATGTTCCATAGCGTAGCAAGAACTAAGGGGACAAACACAGGCTCTTGTGTTTGTCCCCTGAGTTCTTGCTGCGCTATGGAACATAACACACACCCACTAGCCCGAACCATCACCTTGTTAAGTTATATTTCTAGTCTTCCTTCGAAGGAAAGATAAATCTATGTTCGGGGATAAATCTGAGAGGCAGGAAGCGCCGTCGACTCAGGGGAGGGACAAATACAGCTTACGTCAAAAGTAGAAAGGCCAAAGGGTTTGCTTCGGGGCTATGCTATGCAATACGGACCATTAAGCGTTGCCAGCGTTGCAAGTTTCTTGAAGGTGACACCACATATCGTCCTCACCCATCTGAAAGTTAGGGGTTTTACGGAAGCTGCAAAAGCACCCCAGAAATTTGCTTAGGAGCAGTCCCCCTGGGCTCTTTATTCTTGACGAATACTGTACTTCCGGGTATCAGCTCTCCTTATCACCCGACAACGCCAATAAATGGCGACCCTGTCGGCGTACCTGCCACGGCCAGCTGTGCGGCACTGCCTCTTCGCCTCCAACGATGCGGTCCGCCATCTCGACGGACGGCGCCACGGCGGGGGTGCCGCACGCCGTGGTCCTTACCAGCTGCTGGGACCAGCGGTTGACAGCTGCGGAACGAAACGGACCGAAAACCCACGTGTTCCCATGACGTCATCGACAGAACCGAAAGTGGCGGCAACCGAACCACAAGTGGAACTGGAAGTGACGTGAGCTAAACACGGAAGTGACATGAAGACTAGGTTAGAGCGACGCTTTATACGTGGGCGTGTGTCGTGCGGTATCTCCTAAAGACCTTTACCCTAAGGCCTTTGACGTGAAGGAATTCACCGGAAAGGTCTTTCAGACATTAGTACTACTTACTAAGTAGTACGAGCTAGTAAACAGATATAGTCAACTAGTTGCCCACGATGACACAGAAACGCTTTCGCATTCGCAGCACGTAAATAGTCTTAATTTTAAATAAATAGTCTGTAAATAAATAAATAGTCTAATTTTTTTAGGAACTTGACAGTGAACAACACGCGAACGGTTTTTCTTCACATGGAAGGCATGCTTTCGACCGCTGTCTCTATAGTTAAAGCCGCCGGTTATCGCCAGCACCGCCATGAAAGATGTTCGTATGGTCCAAAGTTGTCTGAACTCTAATCGCGCTCGCTAACACAAGGACTCCAATTGAAGTTGCTTACTGCAGTGCTTCTCGTCCGAGCCGTCCGGGCAGTCGAACCGTCCGTTGCACACCTGGTTCCTCGGAATGCATTCCACTGTGCCGCACTGGAACTGCGTGGCGCTGTTGCACAGGTCTGAACATGGAAACAAAACGGAACAGGACCGTTCTAACTCTCTCCAAAACAGTGCGTAGTACAGTCCCCAGGCGGTCGAAATTATTCCGGAGTCCTCCACTACGGCACCTATTCTTCCTTTCTTTCACTCCCTCCTTTATCCCTTCCCTTACGGCGCGGTTCAGGTGTCCAAAGATATATGAGACAGATACTGCGCCATTTCCTATCCCCCCAAAAAACCAATTATTATTACAGTCGAGGACAAAAGTCTCTGGTCCACATGTTCCTCAAACGAACTCGGTTGCTCTGCTATTAGCCGGAGGCTGGAGACGACACTTGTGAAAGTGAAAGTCAGAATTTTGTTCTTTCATCTCCACAAGGCCCCGCCGCGGTGGCTCAGTGGTTAGGGCGCTCGACTACTGATCCGGTGTTCCCGGGTTCGAACCCGACCGCGGCGGCTGCGTTTTTATGGAGGAAAAACGCTAAGGCGCCCGTGTGCTGTGCGATGTCAGTGCACGTTAAAGATCCCCGGGTGGTCGAAATTATTCCGGAGCCCTCCACTACGGCACCTCTCTCTCCCTTTCTTCTTTCACTCCCTCCTTTATCCCTTCCCTTACGGCGCGGTTCAGGTGTCCAACGATATATGAGACAGATACTGCGCCATTTCCTTTCCCCAAAAAACCAATTATTATATCTCCACAAGGGGGGACTCCAGCCGCCAGCTAATAGCAGAGCTCTCGGCTTCGTTTGAGGAACGCGTGGTCCAGGTACTTTTGTCCCCGACTGTACATATAGCTCTGGGCGAGTATTACGCATTGCAGGAATAATTGTTTCAAAGTCGGCTCTAAGCAGATTTGGACAGCATTCTTCACCGCTGCTCTACTATGCATCTAGGACTTTCCAGGGTGCGTTTAGTAGACCTACTTGATTACGGAGACCAGGTTATGTAGACCAGGTTACGTATAAAGTGTACAGTATGCATGCAACTGCTGCTACCTAATAAAAGGCCAACAACTCGCCCATGTCCAGCATTCTCGGGCAAAAAATTTTGAAAACTGAAAAACTGTAGGACACTGTTATGGAAATATTCAAGGTGGTGGTCCATTCTTCTGATATAGACTCAAAAGAAAACATTTGACAGAAGTCTGTCTGGTTGGTAAATTTAATTTAGTAGAAAGATGACTGGCGACAACGAGGTTACTTTTTGTAAAACACGACGTTTCGGGACCGGCTAGGTCCCTTCTTCATAGTGTGACTACGGGCGAGGCGCAGCTTGGCTTTTCAAGCCCTCGTGATGAAGACTTCAGGGTCTGTGGCCGCAAACCATGGATGTAAGAAGAATGAAGTGCTCCCAGGGGGCGATTAGCATTCTTCCACGTCTGTTGGATGTGCTACGACTCGAGTAGAAGCCTCCTGCGCGGGTTAGCTTCTGTTTCCAGTCCGGTTTCCAGTTAGCTTCGGTTTCCAGGCGGAAGTCTTCAACGCGAGCGCTTAAAAAGCCAAGCTGCGCCTCGCCCGTAGTCACACCATGAAGAAGGGATCGAGCCGGTCCCGAAACGTCGTGTTTTTCAAGAAGTAATACCCCTGTCACACGGGCACTTGTAAGGCCTTAGAAATTAAGGTCCTTTGCCCCAAAGGCGCGTGACGCGCATCTACACGGCAAAGCGTCGAGACCTTTGCGATAAAGGTCCGTAGCAATAAAGGCGGCCGTCAGCGGCCTTAAAGTTGCTTAAAGGAGCAACCCAGACGGCAGCGCCAGCTAGCGAGCTCAAAGAATAAAAAATTGACGCAATTTTTAGTTTTGAAACCGTAAAAAAATATCTAATTTATCTTATTTAATGGTTAATTTTGCGTTCCAGTGCACTTAACCGTAGAGGAGGCTATGACTAAAGACATCCACACTGCTAAGAAAGGACTTGAACGCTTTTCAACAGCCGCATCGACACACACGTGTTTGCGCATCTCGCTTTGCTGTTTTTTCTTCGTTTGCTCTTTGTTGTGTGCGTGTTTTGAGTTTGCTTGCGTGCACAAAGACACAAGCAACAAAGGACGCTTCTCGAACACGACGAGGAGCCGAACGGAAAAGTGCGCCTACCGTGGTCGGACCGAGAACGATGAAAAAAAAAAAAAGAAACTTTGTTTCAAAATATCCGTTTCTCACCGTCAGAACGCTCGTTTATTATCGTGATGGCTACTTTTTCCAACATAAACGAAAGCACTCTTAGCTGAAGTGCTACCGTCTGCTTTAATTTCATCATGTTACTAGCGCCGCGTCACACACAGCGGTGACTTTTGGCATTCACGGAGGCCGCTTTCTAGCTCCTTTGGATTTGCCGTGTAGCAGCGTCGCTGCTCCTTTTCGGTTTTCCTCCTTTAGTGCAATAAGACAACTTTACGGCAAAGGCCGAGAAAAAGTCCCGTGTGACAGGGGTATAACTTGGTTGGCGTCAGTCACCTTTCTATTAAATTCTTCTGATATGTAGCAAAACCTTTTAAAGTGTTTCCATCGATCGCACAGAACAGTTAAGACAGCCATAGAAAACCAACGAAGAACGCTCTTGACGACAGCAAAAAGTTAATCGAAAAAAAATACAAGACTGCCGCCAGCTGATCTGCAGATATATTGATTGTTGTAGTGAAATATCACATTATATGAAAAAAAAATTGCGTTCATAAACGGCTTCCCGCTCAAAAGTGTTTTTGTCGAGAACTGCTGTGTATGTCTCTGTCCTGTAATTTCGCTGAAACCCCAATGTTCTCCGTGGAGCGATTAATGTCAGTGCAGTCGTGCCTCGTTAATACGAACAACTAGAATCATAGACAGGTTTTCTGAGAACGAAACTTTCTGAATGCATTTACGGCTCATTAATATGGAAACTCGCTGTCCGGACAGTGCACAAGGTGAAAATGTACAGAGCCCATTGGTACCCACGTATTTTTGTCGCATTAATATATGGACGGCGATGGGAACAAAATCCCCGCTGTCCCAAGCATGTTTTATTTTCTTCATGTTGAGTGCAAGACAATGAATGCAGTGAGAAAGTGCAAATGACTGCCTGATAACCGTTTTCTTTCGAACTTTGATGTTTTACAGTGCAACGCTGCCCAGTCGCTGCGCCCCACCATTTTCCGCAAAGCACCAATGGCTGCAAAGAAAGCTCTCTCTGCAGCTTAAGCTGCGTAGAAAGCCGTATTCAGTACTCTAAACGCAAATACGCGTATATAGGAGCAAAAAAAAAAGGAGTAAGCTATACTCTGACGCAAAGGGGATTTACTCCTTTCTGTTCGGAGTGTAGATGCCAAGCGGCTGAGTGCTGATACGTAGTAGCGGTTCATGGGATGTGAACAGTAGTTCTAGTAGAAGTTAGGCCATTTAACCATAAGAAAGCGTATCATAGACCACCAGGTGCAACAAGAGGCGCCACATTACTGTATTTCAAGCATAACAGTTACCAAGGTAAAAGGTTTGTAGCACAATAGCCAAACGGGTTTGTAGCTCTCAAAATTTCCTAATTTCCATAGCCGCCACTATGCACGGAAGCACACCTTTGTCACACCGAGTTATTTTTGTTTCCAATACTTCTTCTCATTAGTAAGGACGACTCGCTTTGTGCACAGTTTTGCTCGGGAACGAAAGAGCTTATATTAACGATGCACGGCTGATGCTCCTGCTTAATACATGGTCCTCAAACTGAGATGAAAATGAAAATTAGTTTTTGGGGAAAGGAAATGGTACAGTATCTGTCTCACACATCGGCCGACGCCTTAACCGCGCCGCAGTAAGCGAAGGGATAAAGGAGGAAGTGAAAGAAGAAAAGGAGAAAGAGGTGGAGAAAGAGAGATCGCAAAACGGTCAAATGCGAAAGGAGCGCTAGGATTTTAAAGGAGGTATTCACTCAAGCCATAGTGGACGCCATTTTGGTGTCCATGCAACACGGCGAAAGGCTACCGTGCTTGTCTCTTCGGGCTTACCCCCCCCCCCCCTCCTCTCCTCCGGCCTACACCACTGAAGCTGGGCGTTGAACACCAAAATGGCGCCCGTGACGTCACGCGAATACCTGGTATACCTTCGTCACTCACAACATACGTAGTTTTCCTATAGTCGTGACGGCACAGAAGCTGTCGGAGCGCCTCCAGAGATACACCGTGCCAACCAATCAATTGAATGAATAGAGCGTCGAATATGATGCACCCACCGCGGTTGTTGGTGGCGGTGAAACGCAGTCTGAACCCACGGCTACTCTTCATCTTGTCGGTGACGAAGAGGACGGTCACTGCTCGGGAGATGCTCAAGTACGGCCTGGGGAGCACGTCGGAGCACATGGTCCTCATAGTCGACTGAGAGAGAGAGAGAAAGAAAATGCATTTGACAACAACAGCTGTGCAGCTGTCTTTAGAGCGAAAGCTCTACTTCACGACCAAAGCTGCAGAAGTCGGGCGATCGCTGAAGCCGAGCGCCATAACCTCTCAGCCACCGCGGCGACTGGGCGGCCTCTTTAAAAAGGCTGATTGGGGCAGCTGCGGTTTCCGGCCGTATCGCCCCGTTTCATGGGCTTTGGTGCGGGCCGCGTTCCACCACATTTGGCGCGGCCGGACCGGCCGGAGAGCAGTGCACGTGTTACATCTCTCTCGTGTAATCCCGCAAGTGCTTCGCTGTGCGCATGCGCGCGAAAAAAAAAAAAAGACGGACGCACCCCACCCTCCCTGATCAGGACGGAGTCGGCGTTGCACTGGGGGCTCGTCTCCAGGTCGAAGTCGGTGAAGTCCAGGCGGATCTTCTGCGGGAGGAACAAACAGGAGACACGCACGTCGAAGGACCGCCTCTTCAACGAACAAAGCCATCACTGTGTCACAGACATTTAATTCGTGTTATTATTTTAAGACTTTTCCTCCCTGTATCTATATACAGAGTGGCCTTGCATTCGCTACCTTTTCTTTCTGCTCGTTTCTTACTACGATAGTTGAAGTGACGTCACGCATGGCGTCACTGCAACGCGCCAAGACAACGCACCGCGGTAAGTGGTTCGAACACGCCGACATCCCCAGTAACGGCATAGTGACGTCATGCGCATTTTGCTGAAGACGAGAAAGAGCGAATAAACGACGTTACAGTCGCCACCGCAAGCAGCTAGAACTGAATCTCACATTGCGCAGCGGTAACCATCGTGAAAACTTTTTTTTCCCTTTATTAATCTGTGTATGCTACTGAAAAATTCCAGTCTATAGATTTAAAGAAAAAGGAATGCGGTCACTGACCATGTCATGAAATTCAAAGACGTTTCGGAACCTCGTACGGGTTCCTTGATCACTGTGCGGGACAAGAAATTGTCGGACTTATATACGTATCTTGATCACTGTGCGGGACAAGAAATTGTCGGACTTATATACGTATATAAGTCGCGACAACTTCTTGTCCCGCACAGTGATCAAGGAACCCGTAAGAGGTTCCGAAACGTCTTTGAATTTCATGACATGGTCAGTGACCGCATTCCTTTTTCTTTAATACGATGCCTGACCAGACGAACTTTCGTCGAACCATTGATTATGTTAGTCTATAGATTTATGGCCATACACTTTTAGTAGAATTATTCATAGTCTATAGACACGTCTATAGACTATAAATACTATAGTCTATAGTCTATAGACACTAGTCTATAGACTATGAACAGACAAAAATAAATATAGATAAGAAAGCAACAGAGCCTATAAAAAGTCTACAGGCAGTCTACAGACCGTTTTTATAAGGGCCTGCAGTGCTTTTCTGTAGTGCTTATCTATAAAGGTGCGGGGTACTTACATTATATCCCCTCGGCGCTAGGATCGTAACCGCGCCCTGGAATCCGTGGGGCATCCACTGGCCCCTCGTGAAACCCGGACTTTCCACTATACCGGACACTAGGTCTCTAATCTGCGTGTCCACTCCGTGGCGAAGCCCAACTACCGCCGGCCGCTGAGCGCAGGCGGTAGCCATAACTGCGAAAGATAGCATGCATCGATCGGCCGCGATTCAGTGACACTCAGCGCAGAGGCTAAGAAAGCCGATTACATAAAAAAGAAAACTCCCGTCATTTTCGCTGCTTCAAGAAACGAATAGGTGATAGAGATAGCTATACAGAGTGTTCCACCAGAGGCTGTCATCGATTTTTCAAAAACGGGTGTTGTGAATTAGAAGAACCCGACCGCGGTGGCTGCGTTTTTATGGAGGCGAAACGCAAAGGCGCCCGTGTGCTGTGCGATGTCAGTGCACGTTAAAGATCCCCAGGTGGTCGAAATTATTCCGGAGCCCTCCACTACGGCACCCCTTTCTTCTTTCACTCCCTCCTTTATCCCTTCCCTTACGGCGCGGTTCAGGTGTCCAACGATATATGAGACAGATACTGCGCCATTTCCTTTCCCCCGAAAACCAATTAAAAAAAATTAGAAGCGCGCTTTTTTCCGCATAGCACTACTGTCAGCGGTGCAGCGCATCACGGTATACTGCTAAGTCGTGCCAACTAGCAGGCTGGTTAACAAATATGAAATAGTTGTCTAACTACTGTAAGGCTCCTCATTTATTGAGAGGCTTGTATTCTACCGAAATTAATATCTACATCAGTTCTTATAATACCGAAAATGTCATTCTCGTCGCCGCTGCAGCGCAAGGAATTCTGGGACCGCACACGGGTAGAAGCGAAACCGAGCGGCCAGAAAGAGCGCTAGCCACGCCTACACTCGAAACCCAAATACACCCATATGGGTGTAAAAAGAAGTAAGCTGTCCTCCAGAGCATTCCCTTTTTATAAAAAAGGGAGGACAGTTACTCCCTTTATACTGCCTTGTTTAGAATGTACGAGCGCGCGTCACACAGCGGTGAGAGTGTCACGCGCTGTTTTTGCGGCGTCCGACTGGCAGCGGCAAGCGGACACGCACTAAACAATGTCGCACCCATAAGGGTGCAAGTCAGCTTGTCCCCAGATGAACATCCCGTTCCACCTATTGGGTGCTAAATAAAGGTGCAGAGTAGGAAAGGGTGCACTTCATTATACTTTAGAGGGTGTAATGATTGCACCCTCATTAAGGGGTACTATTTTTCCATAACACCTCTACGAATGCATGTTGTAAGGGTGCTCCACATTGATTTACCGATGAAGCAATAGCCTTGGATTGACGCACACCCTCGAAACTTTCATGCGGTGCACCCTTCCTGAAGGGTGCTGATCCATTTCACAGTACCCCCTAGGTGATAATGGGTGTTCGTCTGGGGACAAGCTGATTGGCACCCTTACGGGTGCGAAATCGTTTAGTGTGCAGCGAGCGCGTGACACATTGAACATCAGAGGACTATTTGCTTTTCAACACTAGCCATTTTCCTTGACGTTATACTAAAACTTATGAAAAAGTCCTTCAGAGCTCAGTACTAAATGGTTTAAAATTCGGGAGTGTAACGGACCCTATCTTGTATGATTTATCCGCTAGTTCATCGGTGATCGATCAATACGAGTACGGTTAGCGAGCACTTTAAGCACGGAAAAGGCTGCATTGCGAGGTGTTCGGTTGCGTTTGATTTATGGGGTTTAACGTCCCGAAGCGACTCGCGCTATGAGGAACGCCGCAGTGGAGGGCTCCGGATAACTTCGACCACCTGAGGTTCTTCAACGTGCACCGACATCGCACAGTACACGGGCCTCTAGCATTTCGCCTCAGTCGGAATGCGACCGCCGCGGCCGGGATCGAACCCGCATCTTTCCGGTCAGCAGTCGGGCACCATAACAACTGAGCCATCGCGGCGGCTGTATCGCGAGGAGTGCCCCAGGTAAGTGCTCTTTTGCACCATGCTCTTTAAGATTGCAACAGCTGATCTTTCCGAGGCCTTGAGGAAAAAAATCGCGAGCACGTCTGTATGTCAATATATGTAGACGATATTAATAATAATAATTGGCTTTTTTGGGGAAAGGAAATGGCGCAGTATCTGTCTCATATATCGTTGGACACCTGAACCGCGCCGTAAGGGAAGGGATAAACGATGGATTGAAAGAAGGAAGAATTAGGTGCCGTAGTGAAGGGCTCCGGAATAATATCGACCACCTGGGGATCTTTAACGTGCACTGACATCGCACAGCACACGGGCGCCTTAGCGTTTTTCCTCCATAAAAACGCAGCCGCCGCGGTCGGGTTCGAACCCGGGAACTCCGGATCAGTAGTCGAGCGCCCTAACCACTGAGCCACCGGGGCGGGGCATGTAGACGATATTTGTGTTTGGTTTGCCGGCTACCAACACAAAGCGCTAGTCTATAGTTAGCTCGACAGTACTTAGTTTCGGTACAAGCTTATCTTCAAGGTGCGGGATTGACTACCTCAGCGGGAAAGTCCGGCTTTAATCTGATGCCATGCAGGTGTATAGGGGGATGTTATGTGGCGTTGAAGAACGACCTTGACAGCGTGCGCTTTGGCCAATTTAGTCACACGCGCTTTCTTGGCGTCGTTTATGACTCTCGTTCCCAGGGGCGACGGTCTGTGGATTCAAGTGTCTCGTATTTAACTTAGCGCCTCAAAGTAATTCGTATACTTGAAGGTGAACAATGAGCAAATGATCATTCTTCAACTAAGCCAGCGAGGCGGCTAACTATAGATTAGATTGGGTGGATTGTTAGATTTTTCTGGACGTAGTTGCTTTAGCCGAAGATGTGTCCACCTGGTGGCTAATAAAAAATGCTACCAGGGCGGACAGCGCAGCAAGTGCGTAGTAGCGTAGAAAGGCGTAATCGCGCGTAGTAACGGCACATCTAAATGCTACTCAGCCGCTAAACGCCGCTCGCAGATCTTGACATTTAGCAGCTCTATCAACGTGACTGTCCATTCTGTTAGAGCTAACTCTAAGCCGATCATTGAAAAGGAGCGGCTTCTGATAAATACGACGCCTGTGTTCTGGGTACTATCGACTGCGTCTTTTGTGCCGTCTATCTAATCACACCGTCAGTTCGACTGCTGGTCCCAACCAAGGTCGCGGCTTCGATGCCGGCCGCGGCGC
Organism: Amblyomma americanum; assembly: GCA_030143305.2. Classification (NCBI taxonomy): domain Eukaryota; kingdom Metazoa; phylum Arthropoda; class Arachnida; order Ixodida; family Ixodidae; genus Amblyomma; species Amblyomma americanum. The sequence goes on along the minus strand of JARKHS020014574.1, from coordinate 12,297 downwards.
CGCAGTATTTCGTTGCAGACGAAATACAAAAAGGCCCGCGTGCTGCGTGCGATATCAGCGCACGTCAAAGCTGCCCAAGTGGTCTAAATTAGTTTGGAACCCTCCACAGTACGGCCTCCCTCATAGACCCAATGTTTCGCTCCAGGATGTTTAACCGCGCAATTTACAACCTTTGATGCGAAATCATTATATGGATCATTAGCAACGAAACCTGGCGCTGTCGGCGTTGGCCAGCAGTAGTGGTGCCAAAAATCGCCGATGACGTCACCGTGGTATCAAAGAACAATAATTTTTTTCCGAAGGCGCGGAGAATTGAACGCAAGACATTCAGATTGCCAGGTGAGCAGACAGCCCATAGGACACAAAACCACGTTATTCGTTGGCGAATAAAGGTGAACATAGCGCATGCGTGTAGCCTTAAGACTGCATGTTAATGAGTAGGTGTGTCAATAGAAAGGGAAACAAAAAAATAAAAAAGAATAAGAATGAAATAATAACAATGATTTCGCATTCAAAGCACGTAAGCTGTCTTAAGTGCCCTCCGTAACTTTTACGCTCTCTTACTCAGTGAAACACGTTTAGCGTCTGGCGCCATTCCAGCGTTTCTCTCTCGGATAGGCAGTACGAAAAGGTCGCAAGGAACGTCTGCGGGGAAGACCACTCAGGCGGCCAATTAGTTTCCGCATATCTCATTTAATCGTTCAATTTTTGCTTCCAACGCTGGCCATGTCCAGCATTCTAGGGCAAAAATTTTGAAATTGAAAAATTGTAAGAAAGACACTGGCTATGGAAATATTGAAGGTAATGGTCCATTGTTCCGATGTGTAGCAAAATCTTTCTTTTACAGTGTTTCCATCGATCGCATGTAACAGTTAAGGCTGCCATAGAAAACCAGTGGGGAACGCTTTAGACGACAACAAAATTGTTAATAAAAAAAACTGTAAGACTGCCATTAGGTGATCTGAATATATATTGATTGTTATAGTGAAATCTTACATTATATGAAAAAATTGCGTTCATAAACAGTTTACCTCTCAAAAGTGCATTTGTCAAGGATTGCTGGGTATGAACGATGCTGACGTCTTCCACTTTTACTGAAATGACACGTTTCCAAATCAATGTCTTCCTCAAGCGATCGTGTTGCTCAGCCGTGATTAAAACGCTACAACATAGAGCGATTTTTCAAGACTCCGGAAGTGCCCTTTGCAGCAAGTAACCTGATGCTATCCGGTGTTCATGCCGAATTCCGATTATAGAGGTAAAACGAATTGGTTGCAATTATAATCGGCTGTAATCGGTTTTAGCACGTTGTTATTGACTGCGACGAATTCAGCCTTTTCACAGGTGCGTATGAAAAGAAAATGGCCAGCGTATGATGCATGTCACGTGGAAGTAGCTTGGAAACCAGAGGCATTGAAGACAGGCAAACAAGCTGGCGTAAAACTCGAAACTATGTCGATAAAAGAAGCAATGAAAACCAGGCGGCAGCGATGCTGACGAACACACTCGGACGCCACCGGAATCACGAATGACAGCGGCTGTTCACCGCGCTCAATTATAATACTCGACATAAAGAGTAAAGCAGTCTCTAACTCGGTTGCACCTGACCGCGATCCTTCGTAAACCGTTGTCGCGTCTGACAAAGTTTATAGGAAAATTGGGGGGCTATAATGTCATTAAAAGCCTGCTCACTATTAGAACATGACATGGACATACTTTCGGGTCGGTACAATAGGCGGCAACTGATTAGCACTTACCGGTAGTAAAAGCGGCAACGAGAAGTAAGTGCCGCATGGCTGCGAGTCCTCCGTGTTCTCAACGGTGGAAATGGCGGCGGTCGATTGTCCGGCCATTTATACGTGGACTCCAAGTCTATCGGCAACGGAAACATCTCGATCTCTATCAGCACCTCCTGTGTGGACACAAGCGTAGGGGGTGAGAATGGACGGAAGTGACAGGGTATCGGGTACGTAAGCGGGTTGTGACGCAACGCGCCAGTTTTTTCCCTTTCCTAGGGCTCATGGCCCTACCAGTCAGGAAACTATGAGTCGTAGTCTAAGCATGACCTGGAGCTAGCTTCTCCAGTTTAGCAGATGCAGGCGCCGCCTATGAATGGGCAGTGAACTATCGGTAGCACCCTGCTCTTTTCCCTCCATCGTAACAGTATCCTAAGAAGCGCTGGGCAGTTCTCTCCAAAGCCATAGATGGCGTGACAATCTGTTAGCTCCCGAGTTTTACACCTGTTACAACGTTGCATTTAGACACACGGAAGCAATGGGGAGTTTCGCAACGGGTGCGATTAAGGACCTGCGAGTTTTTCCATTCGGTTTGGCGATAACACGAGGGGGCGGTTCCCGTCGCGCATTGTCTATACAGCCCGCTCTCGGCGATTACACCAGGTTTCTTCGCTAAGGGGACAACTGACGCACGCTGTGTGTCGATGATAAAGGCCGTACCCGACAGCGAACCGGCGAAAAACATCAAAAACACGAGCGCGGCCGTTCTAACAAAGAAGCAGTTTGCAATGCCGAAGGCAACAGTGTGGGCGCCAAAGTCATCATTGCTAGCGAAGGACTGCGTTGCGGCTTCCAGGAACTCGAGTTAAAAAAAAAAAACGAAAAGGAACAAGCGACAGCGGCGCGGAGCGGATGTTTGGAATGTGCAGCATTTTACAGCATTTAAAATGTACAGCATTTTGACAGGGCCCAGAAGCCTGTCAAGCACATCAGAGCTTTTTCTTCTGTGTCCTCTGCCTTTTGTTCAGGCGAAATGAAGACTGATTGACTTATTGACTGATTGATCGATTGATTATGTACCTTTTTAATTGGGCCCAGAAGCCCGTCAACATCATCAGAGGTTTTTCTTCTGTGTCCTCAGGACAGTATTGACCTTATCAATCAATCAATCAATCAATCAATCAATCAATCAATCAATTAATTATTTCGCCTGTACAATCAATCAATCAAACAATCTTTATTTTACCTGTAGTACAGGCAAAATAAAGATTGTTTGTTTGATTGATTCATTGATTGTACAGGCAAAATAAAGATTGTTTGATTGATTGATCGATTGATTGATTGATAAGGTCAATACTGTGCTGAGGACACAGAAGAGAAACCTCTGATGAGCTTGACAGGCTCCTGAGCCCAATTTAAAAGGTACGTAATCAATGAAATAATCAATCACTTTATTTCGCCTGAACAAAATGCAGTGGACACAGAGAAAGCTCTGATGATGTTGACGGACTTCTGGGCCCAATTAAAAAGGTACATAATCAATCGATCAATCAGTCAATAAGTCAATCAGTCTTCATTTCGCCTGAACAAAAGGCAGAGGACACAGAAGAAAAAGCTCTGATGTGCTTGGCAGGCTACTGGGCCCTGTCAAAATTCTGTACATTTTAAATGATTGATTGATAAGGTCAATACTGTCGTAACGAATGTGTCCATTGTCCGGCGCGGCCTTGCAGGGGTGTCCACAAAAGGGAATGACATCCCAGAGGCGAATCCAGTAGCGGAAATTCGGATAGGGACCGCGCCACCTTTCGACTGCCGCTGCAACAGGAGGTGCAGAAACTATTTATTTATTTATTTATTTATTTATTTATTTATTTATTTATTTATTAGTCAAAGTATTTTATTCAGACAACTTTTGACTAGAGGGCAGACATGGAGACAATAAATGCCTGACTAAGTTTGAGTAGTATTTCGGTTTGGGCTATAGTTGATTCATAGCTGAAATTGATTCTAAAAAGGAAGCGAGCCCCGCCACGCTGGCTCAGTGGTTAGGCACTCGACTACTGATCCGGAGTTCCCGGGTTCGAACCCGACCGCGGCGGCTGCGTTTTTATGGAGGAAAAACGCTAAGGCGCCCGTGTGCTGTGCGATGTCAGTGCACGTTAAAGATCCCCAGGTGGTCGAAATTATTCCGGAGCCCTCCACTACGGCACCTCTCTCTTCCTTTCTTCTTTCACTCCCTCCTTTACCATTCCCTTACGGCGCGGTTCAGGTGTCCAACGATATATGAGACAGATACTGCGCCATTTCCTTTCCCCCCCAAAAACCAATTATTATTATTAAAAAGGAAGCGAAAGGGATAGGAACCCGTTCCGTTCTTTTCACGGGCATTTTTTGTGCCTGTATCTGTTGCGCCATTTTCGAATCAGTTTCAGTCTCAGAGTCGGCCCCCTTCCTCCAACCTCCCTCCCACCACCGCACACATCACTCAAATGCAGAATAATGAAATCACTTTTTTAACATTAATAAGTTTATGGGTGTTTAACGTCCCAAAGCGACTCAGGCTATGAGGGACGCCGTGGTGAAGGGCTCCGGAAATTTCGAGCCACCTGGGGTTCTTTAAAGTACACTGACATCGCACAGTACACGGGCCTCTAGAATTTCGCCTCCATCGAAATTCGACCGTCTTGGCCGGGATTGAACCCGCGTCTTTTGGGTCAGCAGCCGAGCGCCATAACCACAGAGCCACCACGGCGGCTCACCATCAGAGAAATATATCAAAAGAAGAAAATGAACAGAACTTATTAATGCCACGAGAAATACAGAAGTGTGGAAAATTAAAATTATGCAGCAAAACACCGGGAAAATTCAGAATAATAATAAAAAGGGATGCGTTAGCATCAAAACTTCTTTGTTTTGGGCCTGCTTTGTACCCTGATAAAAGTGACCAAACTTGCGCACAAAAGATATGCGTTTATTTTTTACTCTTCCGCTTTGCGACTTTTTGTAACGATGCTCATATACCCATATCGAGTTTATTCAGGAAGTTGGGATCTGATCAGTTTTCTCGTTCCGTAATCTGTACGTATTTTTTCCTTGTTATAAGCGGCATGCCGGAGGTTATGCAGGTGTTCTTTATGGACAGTTTTCTGAGAACTGTATTTATTTTTATGTATTGCGTTGAAGTATTTTGTTTCACTTGAGAGTATACAACTATAAACTTTTTGTTCAAGGTATCAGCGACCATGAGGACGACATGCCTTGCGGGAGGGACTGGACGTACGATTTAAAGTTGACTACAAGAAGGTATATGCTCGGTTGGCGTACATGGCTATACGCAAGCTGTCTATATACCGAGAGGATTTCCAAATAGACCACGAAGTTCACGAAATCATCTCGTGCGTGTCATACCAAACATATATACCAAACGTATATATTACGTTCACAAGCTTCAGAGTTGGGTCCCATTGGTTGCACCGCCGTCAGCTAGCTTAACACGAACGCTTGATTGCGTGCCCTGCACTGATAGCCGCTTTGTTCTTGAATTGTATCCCACTATAGCAGAGAACCTTTTCAATTTAGCTTGTCAGCCGCCGCGGTGGCTGAGTGGTTATGGCGCTCGGCTGCCGGCCCGAAAGACGCGGGTTCGATCCCGGCCGCGGCGGTCGAATTTCGATGGAGGCGAAATTCTAGAGGCCCGTGTACTGTGCGATGTCAGTGCACGTTAAAGAACCCCAGGTGGTCGAAATTTCCGGAGTCCTTCACTACGGCGTCTCTCATAGCCTGAGTCGCTTTGGGACGTTAAACCCCCATAAACCAAACCAAACCAAACCAATTTAGCTCGTCACCGTATAGACCTCCTGCATGTTTGTAAACAAACGAGGTGGCGCTGCAGTCGCTAGCGAGCTCGTGGTAGGCAAAAGGTCGGGGAGTGGCGTCGCGGATAGGTGTTGAGCGCGGGTTTTCAAGGCTTGTAGGCGCGTTTCCAGATTCTGTGAATCATAGCAATGGTCGATGCTTCCAACTTAGTAATTTGTTGAAGTACACGAGCTCGCGTTGGCCACGTGCGGCCTATAAAGAGAAATAGTTTGCCACTGTATTGTATATATGGTTAGTAGTAAACATGTAGAAAGCGTTCCTGCCGTTTATGTATGCGCTAGGCATTGAATAAAACAAGTTTTGACACTCTGCACTAGTTTTGCACTCTGCACTAGGACAATAGTGAGGGGAAGCGCTGGCCTTGTTTCGTCGGAGCAGACATGCGCTGATCGTCTGCTGACATACGTACGTGTCGCGCTGTGCGAAAAGTGGGGACAGCGTCGTGTCCCTGATCTCCTGACTCGCTTAGCGCTGTTTTTAGCCGCATGACCACGCACCAGCCAGGCCGACTTGTCCTCTTGTTAAGCTGGTCGATTTGGTGAAAATTTTTGACTTCTAGAATTATTTTCTTTCCTATCCCTGAAGTCTAGTTTCGTGACGAAAAATTATAGCAAAATATTGAGTACAAATTTATAAATTACGCTTTTTAGAAGTGTGGTCGTCAAAAATTGTGAGGTAATTTCTTTGATTTCAGTGCCGCATTTCTTTGACCAAAGCGAAAGCGAAGATGCCATAAACGAGGGAATAAACTTTAAGGTTCGTTTTGTGACCTCTCACATTTTCTGCGACTGGATCACTCACCTTCGTAATTCGCATGAAAATCAAGTGATTCCATTTGTCGCAAACTATTCCTGAGACGTTGAGAAGCGTAATAAATCTCGATTTTTTTCCCTACACGTGCAGTACTGTGTTAGTTATTTCTTGTAAGAAACGTTTTCATGTAACTATGCATGCATAAGTACTGATCATATAGAAAAAGAACTAATCGCGTCATCGTACAGAAGAGGACTTTATGTACATGCTGGCATAAAAAAAAACTGCGCACTATCTACTCAATTATTTGAGATCTTGGGGGGACTTGACGACGGTGTTAATTATAATTACCCAGAACTGCACCAGGTATAGCTATAAATAAAAGGAATTACTGAAACTAGCGCAGGAATTTCATATTTGCACCAAGTTTAGTTACATATCGCATGCATGAATAACGAAAACACTTTTCATTGCCGCGTCCCCTCTCAATCTCGCCACGTGTCTGTTAGTAGCACGCCTGCGGCTGCTTCTTTCCAAACAAGCTTCGCGATCATGTACTACCTCAAGAAACAAGACACATGCATGATGCAATGAAAAAGCATATGGCGTTTAGCACACTTAAGGTACGCTATTCTAAGCACACCAACGCGACCGCGCAAGATTGACACAACTTACCAGACTTCTTTCTACTCGAATGAAATAATTACGTCGTCATATCAAGAAAGGAAGGATAGGGTTAATTGGAGAGACATGGGAGAGGCCTTTGCCCTGCAGTGGGTGTAGTAAGGCTGATGATGATGATGATGATCAAGAAACAGTTTCAAGTAAATATTAAATGTCATAAAACGCGCCATTAAAACATGGTGCGCTATTAACAAAAAAACGCATTCCTTGGGGGCGAGTGAACCTGTCGGCGCCCCGTGCACTCCGGCTCAAGGTGATAAGTACGTGTGCAGCTGCATATGTCTTTTTTTTCCTTGAGCAATTATCAGCCTACTATCCTGAAGTTCAGGTGAATGAACGCAGTAACTTGCATGCTATTAAGTGCATTGAGTGGCAGTGCCTATCGACTCCCAGACTTCGCGCTTTACTACCGTGGCCCAATGCCTGTTAGCCAGTTTCCGAATGCGGCATTTATGCGCGAGAAACCTATCGAGGCTAATTTAATATTTTTTATGCTACTACGCGGATCCAGCAGTGACGCAGCTGGTCAATACATGCTGCTTCTGCAGTGCACAGGCTTGAAGCAGCCGCCGGTAGCTGCGGCAGCTGCGGTAGGCACGGGCAAGCGGAACCTGTTTTGCCTACCATGCGAAAGTCGCTGCTAACATCAGCGCCACCGCATCTTCGTGACGTCGCGGGTTGAAGGAGGCTCATACTGTTCACAGTACGCCAATGAGCCCTTGTGGCAAGTGTTTATTAGCATGCCGGAGATATGCAGACACGAGCCGTCGGACTCAGCGGAAAGGAAGTCGATTACGCTTCAGAAAAAGAGAGTAACGCTCGGTTATCGCTTACTACATGTTCGGAGAAATATATACAAAAATATTTTGCCGTCAGATAAATGAGTACGCGTCAGCACCCCACGAGTCAGATGCAGGTTGAACGACCTCTATCTCTGAACCGGAATCGAGACGCAAAATAGGCCTCACTCTCTCCCCTATACCTCGCTCTCCACACAGCTGCTATGAGGGTGAATGTGTGAGAAACTGTGCCAGGAAAAACAAAAGAAAAAAAAAATGTCCACAACTGCTTCTTATTGGTCACGTGGCTAGGGCTGATTCATACAAACAAGCACCCACGAATGAAAGTGGAAGCAACTCTCCTGTATCGTCTGCGCACGAACTCCGCCTATATCTACGCCTGTGCGGCTGTGAAAAATTCACATTGCCACCTCACCTATGTGCGGAAATTGTGCTTTCATGTGTGATGTGAATCATTTCCTCCTATTAATTTATTTAAGTACCCTGAAGGCCTCAGTAGGCATTGGTGCATTATTATACATGTAGCGCATGGTGATCATATCATCGTCATCACCCTGACTACGTCCACTGCAGGGCAAAGGCCTCTCACATACTGTGCAATACAGCACACTATGTAATAAGAGAAAACCCAAAAAGGAATACCAAGCGTACTGTGCCCACGTTCTTTGTGACGAGCGCGAGAGACACTCCTGTGCCACCTGAGAAGTAAGAACGTTCCGTTGGACGGCGTCTCTCGCACCACGCGCCCCGAGGGCTCAGGAATTGACTGGCGAACAGCGACAAAAAAACACTCTTAACGCTTTCAGAGGACTCTGACTTTGCGAGACAGTGGTAGAGACGCATTCTTTACAAATTACGTAACTCCGCCGGAGCAAATGCCAACAGCCAACTCTAAGGTTAATCCCGCCTGTGCATCCTAACACAGGTCTACACACTCGGAATTTCCCTGACACAAATATGCACAGGTATACACAAGCGTTAGTTATCCGGGCGGGCGTGGCGTCACGCGACAAATCCCTCGCGCTGGTTGCCTCGTTGTTTTGGAGCAGCAGTGCTCAACTGTTGAGACGGGCTGCGTAGCGAGGGGCGAAGACAACGAAGAGGAGGCGGAGGTTGGGTAGCGGGGCAGCCAGGCACCGAGAGACAGCAGCGGTAGACCTCGACGGCTGTCGCCATGGCCCTACGGGGCCAGCCGCACAAGTTCTACCGCATCTTCCTGCTCGCCTTCAACGTCCTCTTCATGGTCATCGCGGGATCGGTCGCCTCGGCGGGCCTGTTCGCCTTCTCGGAGCGGAGACACACCCCTCCTGGGGTGAGCTCACCAGTTTGCACGTCGCCTTGGGCTCGGTCCCACCGACGGTCTTCAGGGGATCCGGGAATCCAGATATCAAAATTTAGCGTATAGTTCACCGCACAGTGAACACATCGATCTTCGACATGGAACGCGAATGCTATGCTATCGGGGTGAAAGATCTTTTAATTGACAGATAAGGCAAAGAATGTGCACCCACCAATAATAATAATAATACTGGTTTTTAGGGGAAAGGAAATGGCCCAGTATCTGTCTCGTATATCGTTGGACACCTGAACCGCGCCGTAAGGGAAGGGATAAAGGAGGGAGTGAAAGAAGGAAGAAAGAGTGCCGTAGTGGAGGGCTCTGGAATAATTTCGACCACCTGGGCATCTTTAACGTGCACTGACATCGCACAGCACACGGGCGCCTTAGCGTTTTGCCTCCATAAAAACGCAGCCGCCGCGGTCGGGTTCGAACCCGGGAACTCCGGATCAGTAGTCGAGCGCCCTAACCACTGAGCCACCGCGGCGGGTAGGATCCGGGAATCCAGATATCAAAATTTAGCGTATAGTTCACCACACAGTGAACACATCGATCTTCGACATGGAACGCGAATGCTATGCTATCGGGGTGAAAGACCATTTCATTGACAGATAAGGCAAAGAATGTGCACCCACCAATAATAATAGTAATAATTGGTTTTTAGGGAAAGGAAATGGCGCAGTATCTGTCTCGTATATCGTTGGACACCTGAACCGCGCCGTAAGGGAAGGTATAAAGGAGGGAGTGAAAGAAGAAAGGAAGAAGAGGTGCCGTAGTGGAGGGCTCTGGAATAATTTCGACCACCTGGGGATCTTTAACGTGCACTGACATCGCACAGCACACGGGCGCCTTAGCGTTTTGCCTCCATAAAAACGCAGCCGCCGCGGTCGGGTTCGAACCCGGGAACTCCGGATCAGTAGTCGAGCGCCCTAACCACTGAGCCACCGCGGCGGGTCTGCACCCAACAAGCCCAAAATCAAAACGCGTTGTTTCTAACCTCTGCAGGCTCAATGTAGCAGCAAATTGCTTAATTTCATTGATGTTTGGTTTATAGTTTATGGGGGTTTAACGTCCCAAAGCGACTCAGGCTATGAGAGACGCCGTAGTGAAGGGCTCCGGAAATTTCGACCACCTGGGGTTCTCTAACGTGCACTGACTTCGCACAGTACACGGGACTCTAGAATTTCGCCTTCATCGAAATTCGACCGTCGCGGCCGGGATCGAGCCCGAGTCTTTCGGGCCAGAAGCTAAGCGCCGTAACCACTCAGCCACCGCGGCGGCTCAGTTTCATTGATGTATACATGTGCGATAACAAAGAGGCGAAGTGACCATCTCACACGCATGCGAGTAGGTTCGCCTTTAGTGTCAGCAATAGACTACTTACTGCTCTAGCCCGGTCCTCTTATTTGCAGCTTGCATGAACTTGATACGGGCTCCTTTTTTTTCAAGCGTCTTGGGGAATAGTTTTGTTTCGCACAGAATAGTGTAAGGTGGCCAGCGCACACAAAAAGAACAGACAAAACCGACCAAAAGGTTTCTTCTCTTTTAGGTGATTTTCTTGAGCACTGACAATATGATCCCCCCCTCCTCAGTAGAACTAACGGTTTCTGGCTATTTTGAAGGGCAGCAGGCCACTCGCACTCACAAAAAAGGGGTGGACTAGTGGGCGAGTTGGTGCTGGATAATGGCTGGCGCTCGGAGCAAAACATATGTGAGGACATATAGCTGGCGCACTTCACCAAGCATACTTGTTAAACAGGCTGGCTTAGACCCACTACGAATCAGACGCTATATAGAGAAAGGTTGACGTTCATGTATTTACTATACCATGATAAACTGGGAGTAGACAAGAATAGGTACATTGAACCCAGTCACTAGACGTCCAGCGCGATCGCACCACACAAAAAAATTGAAGGAATATTCTATAAAACTGATGGTTTCGAAAATTCGTATTTCCCACGAACGGTCCGAGATTGGAACTTGCTGTCTCCAGACAGTGGAAAGTCGGTCGGCCGAGTCATTCTGCGGCGCGCTAAAGAAAAACATAAATATGTAAAACTTTAATTGCAAACAGATAAAGTGTAACGTGTTTTATTTATTTGTCATTTTCCCTGTCACAGCGATGGTCTACAAGTAGCACTCATGTGCGTCCATTTTTTTTTTCATTCTTGCATCGCAAACTATGCTGAAAAATGTCTTGCAATGCTTTTATGCTCTGTTCTGTTTGATTATATCTGCATTTCCCACTCTTGCCTAAGGCCTCAAATGAAGGCTGGCAGTATCCTCGAGATAAATAAATACACAAATAAATAAATAAATTAATTAATTAATAAATAAGGCTATACCGTGCACGGCGCTGTGGTCGACCCATGCCTTCATCGTGGTGGTGGGTAGTGGTTTTATTAAAAATAATAGTAAAAAGGAAGGAAAAAGATTTTTGCTAGCCCCGGCATCTGCCATCGATACTGAAGCACCTGAGCTGGGGCAGCGGAAATAAAGGATAGCAGGCAGAATGGAGAAATGAAATGAAAGAGGTGAGGGGACTGGAAGAGAGGATGGGGGGGAGAGGTAATATACACAAACTATTTACACAATAAGAAATGTGTAGATGCTTCCCTTCATCGTTCTTACTAACATTTTGCAATGTGCACCAGCCACTTGCATTCAGTTCGGCCACTAAAGAACTGCGGTCATTAGACGTTTATAGACAGGCAAAGTTCAGCTATTTGGTCAATTACTAGTCACGGTTATTATAGCGCCACAGAGAAGGGCGCAGTGCGGTGCGGCGTTTGTAGCGTTGGTGATTACTTGGCCTGACAATCGGCTGTCTGGTCAGGGCAGTGTTATATTTATTCTAAAGTCGCCGTCACACCAAAACCTTGTAGATGTCCAACACGAAATTTGCTGACTGGCCAGTAGAGGTCAGTTAACAAAACATAGTTGTGGGGCTAGTTGGTGAAGCATGGTTTCTTGAGGAAGTTTTTCTCTCTAGCGCTACATAAACGAGGACAGCGCCCGTCCTGCGTACTTCTTTGTTTGTGTCCTCGTTTATGTAGCGCTGGAAAAAAAAAAAACTTCAGTAGAGGTCATTTGACAATGCGACGTCATC